>LR750439.1:233790-258246 GCA_902729485.2 Mus minutoides | reverse complement strand
TCCAGATACATCCATTTGCCCAAGAATTTCATAAATTCATTTTTTTAAATAGCAGAATAGTACTCCATTGTGTAGATGTACCACATTTTCTGTATCCATTCCTCTGTTGAGGGACATCTGGGTTCTTTCCAGCTTCTGGCTATTATAAATAAGGCTGCTATGAACATAGTGGAACATGTGTCCTTTTTACCAGTTGGAAAATCTTCTGGGTATATGCCCAGGAGAGGTATTGCTGGATCCTCTGGTAGTACTATGTCCAATTTTCTGAGATAACGCCAGACTGACTTCCAGAGTGGTTGTACAAGCTTGCATTCCCACCAGCAATGGAGGAGTGTTCCTCTTTCTCCACATCCTCACCAGCATCTGCTGTCCCCTGAATTTTTGATCTTAGCCATTCCGACTGGTGTGAGGTGGAATCTCAGGGTTTTTTTGATTTGCATTTCCCTGATGATTAAGGATGTTGAACATTTTTTCAGATGTTTCTCAGCCATTCAGAATTCCTCAGTTGAGAATTCTTTGTTTAGCTTTGTACCCCATTTTTAATGGGGTTATTCGTTTTTCTGAAGTCCAGTTTCTTTAGCTCTTTGTAGATGTTGGATATTAATCCCCTATCAGATTTAGGCTTGGTAAAAATCCTTTCCCAAACTGTTGGTAGCCTTTTTGTCTTACTGACTGTGTCTTTTGCCTTACAGAAGCTTTGTAATGTCATAAGGTCCCATTTGTCAATTCTTGATCTGACCGCACAGGCCATTGCTGTTCTGTTTAGGAATCTTTCCCCTGTGCCCATATCTTTGAGGCTTTTCCTAACTTTCTCCTCTATAAATTTTAGTGTATCCTCTATAAATTTCAGTGTGGAGGTCTTTGATCCACTTAGACTTAAGCTTTGTACAAGGGGATAAGAATGGGTCAATTCTCATTCTTCTACATGATAACCGCCAGTTGTGCCAGCACCATTTATTGAAAATGCTGTCCTTTTTCCACTGGATGGTTTTAGCTCCCTTGTCAAAGATGTAATTGATTAATTAACACTCATCAATATTAATACTCATCAATGTAGATAGTAGGTGATATTCATTAATAATAATTAATCTACACCAACCAACATATTAATTAATACCAACAACATTAATATCTAGTAATCAATAGTTGTTAATTGTAATTAATTAATATTAACTAATTAATCAAATAAAAGTGAGTGGGAAAACAATTATTATTTACAATAATAAATGTGCTTTAGAGGGGAGTGGTGACAGCAGATAGGGCAGGATTTAGATGTGATGAGTTCCTATAAGGAGACTCAAGGCATTCCCAGTGTGTTCAGTGATCCAGGAACAGGTCATCTGGGGTGGGTGACAATCACTTGAACCCACCTTCACTGAACCACTCTGTCATCTTTTGGGCTTTGACTTTTAAAACTTTGCGGAGGTAATGGGTTGAAGGTGAACTAAAAAGACTTACCTTATGGAACAGATTTTGACCTGAGAAAGGAGTGAAGGAAGTTCTTTGCATATGGTGAGGGTGAAGTGTTTGGTCAATAGTTGTCTGTTTCACTGTTACTTTTAAGATCCGAGACTGTCTGTATAGACAAGTGCACTGGCCCTCATCATCTGTACTGAGAAGGGAGTCATCCGCTCTGTTCTACTGGAGCGGCTATGATTTCCTAAGGAGCTGCTCTTCCATAAAGACAGTGGTCATACAAGAAGTGTTGAATGACTATGATTTATGTGTACAGAAATGTCTCAGGAAGCTTCCTGGACTTTTATTTCCCTGAACTGTTTGTTCATTACAGCAAAACACTTTTATGGGAGAAGATCAGTTCAATGTCCCCATGGAGCCTGAGTTTGTGACTTTCAACACCCCCTTTGGAAGGTTTGGCATCTTCACCTGTTTCGATATTCTCTTCCATGATCCTGCTGTCACCCTGGTGACAGAGTTCCAGGTGGACACCATACTGTTCCCAACTGCCTGGATGGATGTCCTTCCTCATTTGGCAGCCATTGAATTCCACTCAGCTTGGGCTATGGGCATGGGGGTCAATTTCCTAGCAGCTAATCTACATAATCCCTCGAGGAGAATGACAGGTAGGTAATTTGAGGTCTTTAAACTTCAGTTAAAGAGGGCATCTAAAAAATTAGTACGCACATCTTTTATTTTCTAACTCCTAAAGCTAATGTAGTCTTTTAATAGAAACTATATATATATATATATATATATATATATATATATATATATATATGAAAAGACATATATAGTATGTAGTAAAAACATATATTAATCCAATATAATCATATATATGGATATATATGTGTATATATATGTGTGTATATATATGTATATGTGTATATATATATATATATATATATATATATATATATATATATATGTAATATATGTGTATGTGTATACTTTGCCTGCATGTATGTCTGTGCAACAGATGTATGCAGTACCCTTTGAACACATCAGATTTCATGGAACTGGAGTTACAAACAGTTGTGAGCTACCATATGAATTCTGGGAATCAAACTTAGGTTCTTAGGCCCTTATGGAAAAGCAGCCAGTGCTCTTAAACACTGAGCCACCTCTGTAGCCCAACTCCTAGTTTTGAATATTTAATTGGTGATATGCTGTCCATTCAATCTCTAGGTAAACTATTTTCTGTCTCTGTGTGGGATATTGCACAGTTGTAATTCCAGGATTCAGAAAACTAAAGTAGGTCCTTTAGCCAGCCTGGGCTAAATAGCGAATTGAAGGCCAGCCTGGACTACATAGAGAGACCCTGTCTCAAGAAGAAGAAAAAATCCAAAGGAAATAAAATAATAAACATCAAAATAATACATTTCCCCATTTGCTAGATCTATTTAATATTAGTCAACTGGAAAGTAAACCTTTTCTTCATTTTCAAAATTCCAGTATATGTAAAATTCTTTTTTAAAGGTGTTTTTATTGTCATGTCCTATTGGATTTCATCTTTCTTTGTCTCTGCCCAGTATATTTTAAGGGAATTAGTATAATGTGCTGCTTAGAGGGAATAAGACAATGAGTTTTAGATACCAGTGATTATCATGAAATCTCTTTTTCCTGTTTCCTACTACTCTATTTCCAGGAAGTGGTATCTATGCACCTGATTCTCCACGGGCCTTTCACTATGACAGGAAAACCCAGGAAGGAAAACTCCTCCTTGCTCAGCTGGATTCCCACCCGAGTCACTCCTCGGTGAACTGGACTTCCTATGCCAGCAGTGTAGAATCAACCCCAACCAAAAACCAGGAATTCCAGAGTATTGTCTTTTTTGATGAGTTTACCTTTGTGGAGCTCAAAGGGATCAAAGGAAATTACACTGTTTGTCAGAACGACCTCTGCTGTCACCTAAGCTACGAGATGTCTGAGAAGCGAGCAGATGAGGTTTATGCCTTTGGAGCATTTGACGGGTTGCACACAGTGGAAGGGCAGTACTACCTGCAGGTAATGTCAGCACCCGAAGATCCAATCAATGACGAACAAAACTGAATGTCAATGATAGTTTTCAATACAGTATATGTACATCTCACTTCAGAAAGTATTTTAGTTAGGGTTTCTATTGCTGAGATGAAACACCACGATCAAAAGCAAGTTGGCACATGTCTTGGTCACTATTGTTGTGAAGAGACATCATGATAATGGCAACTTATATATAAGAAAGCTTTAATTGGGGCTTTTGTAGGGTTTCAGAGAGTTAGTCCGTTATCATTACGGTAGGGAGAGTTGTTAGCAGGCAGTCAGGCAGGCAGGCAGGCAGGTAGGCAGACAGACACGGTGCTGGAAGAGTAGCTCAGAGTTCTATATCCAGATCTTTGGACAGCTAGAAAGGAGTCACTGGTCCGGACTTGGGCTATTGAAACTTCAAAGGTTACCCCCAGTAGCAACAACTCCTAATCTGTTCTATTTGATTACTCCCTGGTAACAAGCATTCAAATCTATGAGCCTGTGCCTCAGGGAGGGAAGGGTGTTTTTTTGTTTGTTTGTTTTCTTTTATTTTGTTGTTGTTTGTTTGTTTTGTTTGCTTACACTTCCTAGTCAGTACACCTCATCTAAAGGAGTCCAGGCTGGAACCGGAGAGATTAGCTGGTGTAGAGGCAACGCCAATATTAAAATTATTCAAATTTCAGAGAAAGGATAACGTAGTACCTACGGTATGTCCTGCATGGACAAGTCTAGGGATTTCCTGTGTGCTCATCAATGCCTGTCTTCCTTTACAAAGAACTTAACACCATGTATGTACTCAATGCTTAATATCGATGGAGTTGCCCCCGAGACTGTTAAGCAGGATGGGTTACTGCTGAGGTGCAGGTAGGCAGGAAGAGGAGGGCTTAGATAGAGCCTGTGTTTTGATTCCTTAGTCTGGCTTTTCAACCATTTTACTCAAAACATTACAGCGCTCTCCTCACAGGGCTATCCACTGATAGGTTCTGCCATATCTACTCTAGTCCTTATACTACTGCAAAATAAATGACAATGCTTTTTCTGATTTTCTGATTTTCTTGCTGAAAATTCCTCACTAAAGTACTAATTGACAAATGAAATGCTTAAGGGATGCAGGAAGGCTTGGTATGTGCTGTAGACCTTCACGCACGCATGCACGCACGCACGCCCTCAACTTCCATTCCCAGCCACTGGAGACTCTCCACATGTTAACAAGCTCCCTTTTGATGGTGGCTCTGGCCTGTTCACCCTTCATACTATTTCTGGTTGTTATCTTGGCCGTAAAGGATGCATCTGCAGGACCTCTGTCACTCCTCAGCTAGGTTAGCAACCTCATCTGAATATTCCCAGAACATCTCTGCTTGGCTTCATTAAAGCCCTACCATGCAGCAGTAGTCACATACTTGAGGAATCACAGCCCTGCAGTGCTACAGCTGTGCTGGCTGGTGGCATTTTGCTTATTGCGTAAGCCATGCTGCCTCCTTCTCACAAACATCTGAGTACTAGCTGTGGAGTAGGTGATGTTAATGATGTGAAGGCGAGTGTATCGCCCACTCGAGGAACAGTGCCCAGTGGAGTAGAGAGACACATAAGAGAGTAGCTCTGAAGGGGTGACCCATGAGAGAACATCCTGTGTATGTTTTGCTGGAAGAGTATCTAGTTGCTGAATTTAATCTAGTCTAGAGACCTAGGGAAATTTCTAGAACTGATGCTTGTGAGGAAAATGGGAGTGTGAAGGTATCCTTCATAGGTCTAAATGTCTATAGCTGTTTCCCCTGACAGTGTATTACAGGGAGCACTGAGGACTGAAGTAATTTATAATTAAGTATATTAGTATTCAGCAGTAAACCAGATTATTATAATGAGGAAGAAACATTTTACCCGCTAAAGATGCAGAGGGAGTTTTCGAGAACAGAGTATTTCAACTGACTTCCTCCTTCCTTCCCTCCCTCCCTCCCTCCCTCCCTCCTTTTCTCCCTCTCTCCCTCCCTTCCTCCCTCCCTCCCTCCCTCCCCCTTCCCTCTTTCCCTCCCTTCCTCTCTTCCTGTCTCGCTCCTTCGATCCCTCTCTTCCTCTCTCCCTCCTTCCTTTCCTTTTATTATTGTTGTTATAAAAGTAGGTTCCTGTTATGTGTTTATAAAGCTCAGATTTGTCTTGAACTGTTTGTTCTTCAGACTCAGTGTCCAGATTACTGACATTACAGGCATATGTCACCTTATCTAGCTTATCTGATGACTTCAGTTTTTTTTTTTTTCCTTTTAGAGTAGATAGCATCAAGCTAATGAGTGAATTAAAACATCTTCACACACCTTTAAGGTGTAGCTAACATATGGCACACAGCACAGCATTTTGATACACAGCTACACTGCAGAGAAATTCGATTGACCTAGTTCTACACTCGTCTTGACTCCGATGTCTCCGTTTGCACTCCTTGTCTAGATCTGCATTCTGCTAAAATGTAAAACTACCAATTTACGCACCTGTGGTAGTTCAGTGGACACGGCTTCTACCAGGTTTGAAATGTTCTCGCTCAGTGGCACTTTTGGAACCCAGTATGTCTTCCCTGAAGTGTTGCTGAGTGAGGTCAAGCTCGCACCTAGGGAGTTTCAGGTAACCATCTCCACTTGATATACCCAACTAATTTAGTAGAGGCATTTGGACATCAAAACTTAACCCAAATTCTTCCAAATATAAATATCCATCCCCATTTCAAAAGGGTAACTAACATTGTCTTTGAGGATCATGAAAAATACTGAGCTGACTGAATTTCCTGCCTGAGAATTAATGTAATGGGCAAGTCCTTTTTGGCTCCTAACAATGAAGAAAGCTTATTGGGACACTGCTTGGTGGAGTCTGGGTTGTTCAAGATGTGCCGAGTAGGAAAAAGATTCAGTGATAGTTGGGTGGTTCAGGACTGGACTCAACAGAGAAGTGCCTTAACACCACTGGGTTTAATGCCCAGTAAGATGTCAGGAAGAAAGGAGGGAAGGAAAGCTGAAGGAGAGAATTCAGGGGTGGTTACTGTTTGCAAGAAGGAAAACCTCCAAATGCCAGAAATAATGGCCTGCTCCACAACCTGACATGTCTTCCCAGCAGCGTTCTTCCTTGACTGCAAAAGTCCCAATCTCAGCCCCCTTTCCCCGATAGAAGGGACTGCAGGGGTGAGGGAGAACCGTTTGAGGCTGGGGGTAGTGGGGAGCCAGTGACAGAGCAATGGGGCCGTGATCTAAACCCCACCTCCGTCCACTGCTACTGACCATTTGTGGTGGCCTTAATGGGTCTGAATGGACTGCATTAGAAACTATCACCTCCGATTTTTTTATGCTTATTAATTCATGAGGAAGCTTCCTCAGACAAGTATATCATTAGGCATTGATTGTATGCATTAAATTATAAAGGAATGAGTGACAAATTTTCTCATACCCTGCAACATTTTTAAATATTCAAAGAACAAAGTTGGGCCATTACTTTTAGGCTATTTCTTTTGTTTATTAAAAGCACTATTGGATTTTTTTTTTGTAGCTTAAATAGACTTTATGTTTTGTGTTTTAATCAGGTGTCAAGTGATGGGCGCCTGGTTAGCCTGAAGCCAACCTCTGGACCTGTGTTAACTGTCGGGCTCTTTGGGAGGTTGTACGAGAAGGACTGGGCATCAAATGCTTCCTCAGACTTCATAGCGCACTCGCTGATAATAATGCTGATTGTGACACCTATTATACATTACTTGTGTTGATGGAATTTTTACATTTTTTAATTTTATTTAGAAAATTTAAAATTGGTGGATGCAGAAAAAATAACTGTTTGTCAACAGTGGACTTGGGTATAAGCAAATAAAGTGCCTCTTCTTTAGAGAAACTTATGTATACCTGATACATTTCAGGAAAATTAGTAAAAATTTGAGCATTGGTCTATCTTGGAATGAGGTGTAGGGCCAAGTAAAGGCCACATGTATTTTATTCAGAAGAAATAAAAATTATAGTTAAAAGGCACTTCAAAACATCTTAATAGAGATTTACAAGAGGTTTGAATCTATTATACATCTTACTCAGTTATGCTTAAAATTTTCAATGTGTTTGTTCATGTGTTTGGGCTATTAACTATTTGTCTCAACAATGCATTTCCATTCTTTTATGGACCAAATCCTGTAGCTCTAATTCTTAAGTTCAAGTCCCAGTTCCCACAACCTCAGAATGTGACTGTCTTGGTGTCTTTGGCAATAAAGACATAAGAGGCATCATTAGCATGGACTTTAATTCAATATGACTGCTATCTTCAGAAGAAATCAGGACAAAGACCAGAATCAAGTGACGCCCCAGGAAAAGATGATCATCTACAACAAGAAAAGGGGCCTCAGGAGAACGCAAACCTGCTAACATGTCGAACTTCCAGGTCTCCAGAATCATGAGGCAATAAATTTCTGTTTTAATAGTCCAGTCTTTGGCTTTCTGTTATAGCAATTCAATCATACAAACAACAGTAACAAGAACAACACAGTTCTCTACTTGGCCCCATTTTCAAATCTAAATATTTGGGAAAAAGGGTTCACTTAGTAGAGTGTCCAGCTAGTCTAGTCCCCAAGACTCCAACAGACTCCCGGAGAAGATGGCTCCTACATGGATGGTACAGCCGCCAGATAACTGAAAATCTAGAATTAGGAAACAAGACAGCCACATTTTTGAAAACGTGTGTTTAACACTACATGTTCTTTTTCAGTAACAACAAAATATTTAGATATTATACCACGTAGCAAAGCATAGGGAAAATGTTGAATAAAAATGCACACACATGCATTCTCTTGTTTTCTGGAATGGATGTACATATGTAGAGGTCAGAGGACAACCTTGGGTTTCATTCTTACCCTTCACCTAGTTTGAGACAGGGTCACTCTTTGTAACTCATTGTTGGAATTACAAAGCTGAGTAGCTACCAAGCTTCTAAAGAATTTTTTGTCTCTACCCCCACCTAGCTACAGGAGAACTGGTATTACAGGTCACGTGATCCAGTTTCTGGCTTTTATGTGGGCTCTGGGATTCTGAATATAGGTCATCAGGCTTACATAGCTTTATCGTCTGGCCCATCTTGTCCAGTGATTATTAAGGCCATGGAACAGTTGCATCTTTGTCTTTATAAGAGAGATAAGTTACATCCCTTATCATCAGAGAAGGCAAAAGAGAATGTATATAATTAATATCTACATACACATATGTCCTAGAGAAAAGATCAAAGTGGATTGATCATATCTGTTGATTTGTCACAGAGAATGAAATCGTGAGATATGGAGAAAACCGTTAACATGAAGAAAGGAAAGGTTTCAGATCTGAAAGGTAATTTTATAATGATCAGTGAACAGTTAGTAAACAAAAAGCATAGTGAGCCTGCTTGCTTGCAAGTCCCTCTGCCTCTCCCTCTTTCTCCCTCTCTCAGTGTGTCTGTGTGTCTGTCTCTCTGCCTGTGTGTCTGTGTCTGTGTCTGTGTATGTGTGTCTGTCTGTCTCTATGTGTGTGTCTGTGTATGTATGTGTGTGTGTCTGTCTGTCTCTGTGTATGTGTTTGTGTGTGTGTGTGTGTGTGTGTGTGTGTGTGTATTCAATGCACATGTGCATGCTTCCATGCAGGTCAGAGATAAATGTTAATTGTCTTCCTTGATCATTCTCCATCTTGTTTTTTTGAGGCAGGGTATCTCCTCTAACAGGAGCTTGCTGAATCCATTAGCCTGGCTGGAAAGCAAGCTTTCCCTCTTCAGTGCTGAGATTGTAGGGACACCACCATGCCTTGCTTTTTCCATAAGTATAGTGTAGCCCATCCTCATCAGGTCCTTATGCTTGAGTAGCATTTGGCTGACAGAGCCATCTCCCCTCTGTAAGTGCATTCTTTTAATTTTCTGTTCTGAAATTGTTCTTTCTGGTGGAAGAGCCACATGGATAGCAAACATGGAAATCATCTTGAACAGCTATTTAGACATCAATACTTTCTATAAACTTTGACACCATGCCAAAGCAAAGAGGGCCTGCTTGTCACTGTGGTGGTAAATTATCTGATACATAGTTGATGTTTGGGCAAAGTGCACGTAGACATGTTAATTGACTAAACTTTGAATTGAGTTATAGAAATATCAGTATCACAGATTAGGTGTTAATTTAATGAAATTTGTGGTAAACCAGATTACATCTTTCTTTCCATTTATGATAAAACTTTACCTTTTTTTAAAAACCAAAACAGTTAATTGAGGGCTTATTTGCTGCTACAATGTAAGTGAGAGTGAATCACAGTCCCTGCTGTTACGTGCACTTAGTACCAGGAAGGAAGGTATTGTAAAGATTAATTATAAAAACACCATAATGAGAAATAACTCGATAGCCTGGAATTAGCTTTTTTTTTTTCAAGAACACATGTAACAACAGAAAGATGTAATATTGCCTTCAAAGACTGCCATGGAAATATATTACAATACTTTTAGTGATTAGGACAATTTTGAGTACTATTTTATAATAAAAACTATATCATTTTATCTTATCTGCTGTTAACATCGAGTTCAAAAGAAGCTCCTACTTGACCACATATGGAGATGCACAGCTGGGCAGTGTGCAGAGAGGAGAAACTTTGGGACACTCAGTCCTACATGTGATGTCTTCCTCAAATCCCTCCCCTTCAGGGGTCAAGGAGCCCTGTGGACAAGGAGACAGGAAGATTATAAGAGCCAGAAGGGGTGGAGGACACCAAGGAAACAAAGCCTTCTAAACACAGCAGAATCGATGCACATATGAATTCCAGAGACTGTATCAGCATATGAAGGGCCTTGTCTTAGTTAGAGTTTTACTCCTGTGAACAGACACCATGATCAAGGCAAGTCTTATAAAGGACAACATTTAACTGGGGCTGGCTTACAGGTTAAGAGGATTGGTCCATTATCATCAAGGAGGGAACATGGCACATTCAGGCAGGCATGCTGCAGGAGGAGCTGAGAGTTCTACATCTTCATCTGAAGGCTGCTAGCAGAATACTGACTTCTAGGCAGCTAGGACAAGGGTCTTAAATCCATGTCCACAGTGACACACCTACTCCAAAAGGCCACACCTCCAAATAGAGCTGCTTCCTAGACCAATCATATTCAAACCATGCCAGGCCTACACAGTTCTGAACTGACACTGAAAAGTGACTTGAACACAACCCCTCATCTCCAACCCAGAAGCGATTTCTGCTTGACAAATGTTTGCAAAGAAAAGCATAGTTTCTCCATGGGAGTCTCACTGGGTACCAAATCACCCTTAAGGACAGGCTCTCTTCCAGATTGTCAACTTAATGGTATTTTTGGAGGATTTTTGTCTCTTAATTTTTTGACTCTTTATCTGAGTTTTTTTTTCAACCTTGCAGGTTCGTCATGAGATAAAACTGAATAATATTTCCAAATAGCAATAGCTTCATGATATAAAGCTACTTGAAAACCCAACAAAATATATCTACCATTTGGATAGCTACTTTTATAATCAAAGCAAAGAGATTTTTGTCTTTCTCTGGGATACTTTTCAGAAGACCAGAGTGGGTTTCTTGACAGTTTGGTTTAGAAATGACCATTGGTGTGTGTCCTGTTTGAAGAAGAATTCAGCTGTGGAAAGCACAGGGTCCACTCTACAGTATCACAGAGTTGAAATCTGTTAACCAAAACCTTTCTCTGACCAGCCTAAACTTGTACTGGCTGGGATGTTTTCTCAAGTGTTGAACACTTTATGATTTTCTTATGTTAGGTTAGGGTTAGGATTAGGATTAGGGTTAGGATTTGGGTTAGGGTTAGGGTTAGGGTTCGGATTCGGGTTTGGGTTCGGGTTAGGGTTAGGGTTAGGGTTAGGGTTAGGATAAGATTCCCATATACTTTTTGCCAGTCTTATACAGGGATGACCTGTAGCCTGGTTTCTGTTTTTTTTTTTTTTTCCTCAGGTTTTGTGGCTGCGTTATATTGATCATTATCTTTCTCTTCTGATAGTGTACTGATAGCCTTCTAGCACTTTGAACTCTAGTTAGAATTGTTAATGCTTCTAGCTCCTGCTTTTCTGCTTGATAAACTACGTTAGTGCTGTTAGTTGTTCTGTTAGTACAACCAGTTCTGAGTGGAGGAAAATGGGATCCTAACATTGTTTCAGTTCATACTTTCTCTAAGACCTTCTCATACTCATGTTGTTTTCATTTTTTTCTATCCTGATCCTCTCCGTCTGTCTATTGTTACTTCCTCCCTCACTTTCCTTCCCTGCTATCTCTTCAAAACATTTGTTCACCTGACTACCTCTTTCTTTGGTGAAGTCCTGTTTGAAGCAGGTCATTAGAATATAACCTTTAGCCTTGTCCCATACACAGCCATCATACTTTCTTTTGGTGACAGCTAACATCTCTCCTGAGATTACTAAATGCTCTCCATACTTCTCTGACAAATCAGGAATCTTAGTCTTATCTTATGCACTGGACAGTCTTATTCTCATTTTTCTTATAGATTTTTTTTTCAGAGCAAAATGTGAATGAAATGAATTGAAGCAACTAATAATATCTCTCTTCACTTAACTCATCTATTCAGTCCATTTTAGTAAAATATCTATTATTTAAGTGGGTGTATGAGAC
The DNA here is from genome assembly GCA_902729485.2 of Mus minutoides. NCBI lineage: Eukaryota > Metazoa > Chordata > Mammalia > Rodentia > Muridae > Mus > Mus minutoides. The sequence continues at coordinate 246,184 of LR750439.1, read as the reverse complement.
CATAGTAAGGGTAACCTCTGTCTGTCTGTCTGTCTCTCTGTCTGTCTGTCTGTCTGTCTCTCTCTGTCTCTGTCTCTCTCTCTTTCTGTCTGTCTCTCTCTCCACATGCAGCCTAGAGTAGCCTCAAATTTTCTATATAGCCAAGAATGAGTTGAATTTCTGATTTTCCTGTCTCTGCTTCCCGAGCAATAAATTACAGCCATGAACTACCAAAGACAGTTTTGTGAGGATCTAAGGATAGAGCTTCCTGCGTGCCAGGTGGACCTACCAGTGAATTACATGTGCAAACACCACAGTGTCTTTTCAATTATCTACTGCTAAACACAAACAGATTCTTAGTTTATCTCACAGTTGGACAGTTATAGGATATTGGAAAGGCCATTTAAGATCTCCCTACTTCCTATAATTTGTAGTGAAGTAAAAATTACCAAGAAATATATTCAAAACTTCCTTCTGAGGACCTGCTTGAGTTCCAGCTACTGACAAAATGGCTCACACCTTTTCAGAAACCCCCATCCCTGGGGGATCCATCGCCCTCTTCTGGCTTCCTCAGGCACTGCACAATGTGGTGCACAAACATAGGTGTAGCCAAAATACCCATAGATATAAAATGAAATCACACTCACAGGGTGGGGATATACCTTTCACCCCCAATGAAGCAGAGACAAGGTGTGAATGTTATGAGCTTAAAGAGCTGGCAGTAAAATTCAGTTGTTTCTAGCCTCACCTGCTTCCCAAGTAACAGCCTCGAGCGGATGAGAAGCCCGGCTTACAGCTGTTCTGGTTAGCTCCCATCCAGGCAGGCACTCCACGACTGACAAAGGGATCCATCTGGACATGTGTATGTAGGAATGAAATGAGGCCATAGGTAAATGTAAATGACCATATAACTGCAAAGAAATGCAGGGCATGGTGGTTCACGCACTGGGGAAGCAGAGGCAGGTAGATCTCTATGAGTTCAAGGCCAGCCTGCTCTAAAGTCCAGGACAGCCAGGGCTACACAGAGAAGCCCTGTTTCAAAAAGCAAACCAACACATCTTCTATAAAAGCCAAGAAACAAACTAAAACAGAAAAATAATAAAACAGCAAATACCAGAGAGGATTAAACAGAGCAGAAACATTTTCCTAAAGTCGCCACTCCATCACATTTTTGCTTTTTACCTTTATCTGTACTGGGTCAGGATATAAAATGTTTTTTTTTTATCTATTACTATTACTACTACTATCATCATTATTATTATTATTACATAAGAACTGTATCTTTGTTGCATTTTCTAACTGCAAGATATTTTAGGTTTCAGTTTATTCTATGTACCTAACATCTGCTCCTGTAATGAATACGTTTCTGAGTACTGGCTGTTTCCTTTGTACCGGTGTGTAATAGAGAAGTCCTTTGCTTTCAGATCAATCAACAATTAAGGCAGGTAAAATGGATATGTGTTTTCATTTATATTCTGTTAACACTGATGGCTGTGATTATGGGTGGCCCATCCCTGGGGTTATTTTTAAAGTCGTGGTAATATTTACCCTGGCTATTTAGCTTGCTCACAGCGCACTTCCGGATGGTGGTTTAGAAATGAAGCGCCTTCCTGCTGTACTGATAACTCGCAGGTACCTTGTTTCAGAAAGATTTATTATCAGCTTATCTGTTTCAGATTTTAATATTTGTGGCATTTTGTGTGTGCTGGCTATCTACCGTCATAAACTGGTAGCAGGCTTTTGTCAGTAGCACGTGGACAAGAGGCAGAGAAAGGCAACCTGGTCCCAAAGGCAGGATTTCTGCTGTGGGTTCCAGCATGGGCTCTGCCCATTCTTCACCTAGAAGATAGGTCTGCAGACACTCAGCAGCTGAAGCAGAACCTAGAGACCCTCCGTCCCGAGCTGTGGAGAAAATCTGTGGAGAGCATGACAAAGGTAATGAGACCCATCTGTGGCTTGGTGCTTACTAGGAAACTAAAATGTAGCATTATCTAGTGCATTGACAAACAAGATTGCTATAATTTCGTTAAGTAACAGTTGCTTTAGTAGAAGGATGCTTTAAAAATTATTTTTCAACAATGTGCTCCACACTGGACCTTGCATCTACAGAAAGCTAGGAAAACTGAGAACTGAAACACTTTGCAGTTCTTGTAAATCAGTACATTCCGTGTTATAGCTTTGCTAGTTTGAATTTATTCAGATAATTTCACAGATTATTTTGAGACATTTTGAAATTAAAATATATCTTATCATCACCCTATACTAAACTATGGAACTAAATTATTAAAGTATTAACTGGGGTATTTTTAATGCTAATATAATCTTGAGAGAAAATGTTGGCATATTTTCAAATTACCTCAAGCGTGCATGTGTTTTGTGTGTGTGTGTGTGTGTGTGTGTGTGTGTGTGTGTGTGTGTACTAGTTCAAAAAACTTTTCCCCACAGAAGTATCAGCTGACACCCATTTATGTACCTCATGTATGTTAGAGTAGCAGAAGCTCATTTACTATAATCTAGGGGGATTGTTCTTAATCTTTTTCTGTTGGTCTCTATTGATAGTGAGGACTCTACTGGGTTTTGCCACCTATTTTGCTCTGTGTGATAGGACGGTTTACTTCTGGTCATGTTTCTTCTCAGGCATGATGACTTCAGCTGTGTCCCCTGCCTCTTGTTTCTTTCCTCCTTTAAAAATAAGATTTTGTCAGAAATACTCTCGTTATTTGAAGAAAGAATACATGGTGAAATACAGAGCTGTAAAATATTTTAGAATAGAGTTATTATTAAATCCATAACTAATTTTATTTGCAAATTGGTCTAGTGGAAAACAAGACATGAACCTTAGCAAAATCATGATTTAAATATAAAAGTAAAAGGACAATCACTTCATGAAAAGAAGTGTTCAGTCGAAAGGAACAGGTAATTGGAGTTTGTTAATAACAAGTCCTAGGCAATATATTTTAGACTATTCAATATCTTTTACTGATATGGTAGTAAAGAATTCATAGAAGGAACCCTGAATTTGAAAAAAGAAGAAAGAGTAACTGATGGCCTAGGGAAATCTATGGCTAAGTTTGGTGTTAGTTCCTCTCTTGTTATGGTTTTATCTGTTCGGTTTCAATTTCACTATCCCAAAGAAAACAGTACTGTGAACTTAGATTATACAACTCAATGACTATTTTCATGTTTATGCAAAAGCATATTAAATATGTTTGTATAAAATACTATAAATGAACTTAGCCTATGGGGTTTTGAAATACCCTAATAACACTGAGAAAAAATGTTGCAATGCTGTTTTTCTTTATTTTAAAAGATATCATTCCACTTTTAGATAAAAGAACTAGACCTTTATATTTAACATTTTATTGGATATACACCATATATATCTAATGATACATATTTGAAATAAAGCCAGACTGTTTCAGATACTTTTGTTGCTTTAAAAACTGTTACAATGAACATTTACTGAGTTAAAATATGAACATTTTAAACTTTAAAATAATAGTAATAAAACCAAGTGTTGGGGTGCATTAGTTCTTTGACCAAAGCAGGAGAATGCCAAATTCAAGACCAGGCTGGACAGCATCTCACAGTCCAGTGGTGAGATTGAACTGCAGTTTCTTGAATCCAGTGACTTATGAATTATACATCTTCCTGACACCTCACTTTTATCTTCTTCACTCCTGTGGTCTTCTTCCTTTCAGAGGCATATCAAGATAGTTCAAAAAGTAAGATCTAGGTTAACATTAAGGTTTCCTTAAAGTAATGAATTGACTTATTCATTGTTTCATTTATTGAGATAGAATATCATGTGGCCCAGATTGACTTTGAACTCCCTATGTGGGCTAACCTCAATCCTTTGGCTTTCATTTCCTAAGCACTTCAATTTTAGGCATCACTAGACTAAAAGAAACAGCTACATTTTAAGTTTTTCAATGCTCAGAATTGAAGTCATCCATGCTAGGTAAGTGCTTTTAATATTAAGCTACATTGGGGCTGGTGAGATGGCTCAGCGGGTAAGAGCACCCGACTGCTCTTCCGAAGGTGATAAGTTCAAATCCCAGCATCCACATGGTGGCTCACAACCATCCGTAACGAGATCTGGCGCCCTCTTCTGGAGTGTCTGAAGACAGCTACAGTGTACTTACATATAATAAATAAAATAAATCTTTAAAAAAAATATTAAGCTACATTTATAGCTTTAAAGTTTTTTTTTCAATTAAAAATCCTTATGTTATGCAAAGATAATGCCTTTTAATTTAAAATAAATATTGTAGTCTGTGTGTGTGTACCTGCTGAGATGCTAGTGTGGAGGTCAGCAAGCAGCTTTGCAGAGTTGGTTTTCTCTCCCCACCTTCAAGTGTGCTCCAGGGGTTGATCTTAGGTCAGCAGGGCAGGAGCTTTACCCACTGAGCCTTCTCTGTACCCATGTGATTCTTTTCCAGGCTGGCCTTGAACTCACAGAGATCTACCTGCCTCTGCGTCCTGATTTAAGGCACATACCACCACACCCGGCAATTCTTGTTTATTTACAATCAAACTTAGTTCAGAAAATATTACTCTTTACTGTCGCTTTTATTCTTCCTGCCTTGACATTTAAGTGCTTTTGTAATATTAATTTTTTATCGGAATTTTTTTATATTGAGTTTTTCCTGGAGTCTTTGGGGGGGCATTTTTTTTCCATTCATATAGAAACTGTTTTGGCTGAATACAGGTCTGCTGGATTGTCATTCACTATCTTAGATTTTTAGATTATCCCAAACTATACAGGAGTAGTTACGTTAGCCACAGCCTGATATTCTTCCTCTCAGTTCCATCATCCCCACCTTTTCTTTCTGCCTGCCTTCTGTCCACTCCTGCCCAAGGCCTCCCAGATGCTGGGCCTGCTCAGACACTCAGGAGAGGGCTAAGATCTAGGAAAGGAGAAGGACACAGGAAACAGGTAGTTGAAGAGAGTGCAAGTAGTCACAGGGAGATATGACATTTTATTTACAGGCTCCTGGACAGGCTGGTGAAGGTGAAGGCAGAGGCTACAGAACTCTGATTCAAAGACTGTGTGAGGGGTATCCACCAGAGAAGACTGCTGGGACAGGGGCTTAAGTCTTTATTAGCAGGTTGGTGTCTACACTGAGTGTTTGGGATCCCAGTGTAGCCCTAAGCCTTTCTTTGAGCCTTTAAGCACAAAAAACAGATTCAGGGAGGACATACTTCAGTTACCAAGAACAGTTAGCCAGAAGTGGAACTATAAAAGCCAAATAGTAAGGTTAATGTACTAGGAAACTTTCCCAGGCCTTTGATGGATAAGGTCTTTGTTTTAGTTTTGGCAGTCAGTGCTATGTGCTGAGTTTGGCAGTCTGAATGGTATGTCCATCATGCAGTCCATCATGCTAAGGTCTCAGGGTCTACTAAGGTCGGCGGCTTAAGGTCTAAGGCTGTTACAAGGCCACATTCATGTAAAACCTACACGAATGTGCCATTCTATGAAAGACGGTTACATCACAGGTATATCATGATTTTGCTTTCGGGTTCTCTAGATATCTGGTGTCAGCCATTTTGTGCTGACTCATGGTTGCCCCGACTCCCACATGCAGCCTTAGCCATTTTAATCCATTCCAGATTCCTGTATCAGAACAACATTCTTCTCTAAGATACCTATCACTCACCAGCATTCGGCAGCCTTCATCGTTGTTGGTTTGTAAACAAGTGTGGGGGATGTTCTTTGACATTTTCATTTCTATAATGGTTAGTACATTCATGAGATTTTTCCACTATCCACCAGATCAGTATGATATTTAGTCGCGATTTCATTATTCGCTTTTGCACTTTCCTGGAGAAATTAAAACACCACATCCCATTTCTTAGACCATTCACACTTATCTTCTTAGTGGGCTTTAACTGTTTTTGGCTTTAGATTTTCATTTCTCTGCCTCCATGATCCTTTCTTAACTGACTTGGCTCTGTCTGCTGTCATTCCACATTGTTAATGGTGGTTTAATGTTTCTTGGCAACACATCTCAGGAGCACGGGATTTGGAGCATCTCTGAGATTCTGCTTTCGGGGTCTCTTCAGTAGATTCTCTTTCACCGACAAAGCTCACTGTCAGGGCTTGAGAGCTCACTCCACACTTGGTTGTTAAAACATGCAGCTCTCCCTTAATTGCATTTATATATTTGAGGCAGAATTTGTTGCAAGTATTGAAACACAATTCTCTTTGGTTTGCATAGAATTAATTATTATTATTTTTTGTAGAACCCAGTTCTCAACATCTCAATTTTCATGTCTTCTTAAGCAATAAAGGACACATAGGTGTGTTGTGTCTTGTGAATCCTTGATTCCGAGAGACATCTTTCACACTCACACAAAGACATTTCTTTGTTTTTTTGTTAAATATTCTTACATTTAACATTCTCTTGTTTTAAACTAGTACCTTGTAGCTCCCTACGTTGTTTCTTATTAAATGAAAGGCTAAGCATTCCTGAGACATTTAAGGCTATGTGACTCTGGGAAAACACATTAATTACGGGCTGCAAATTTTTGGAGAAATGTCAAACAGCATCTACTGTACTGGAAAGTCCAATTCTGGGTTGTATGAGCTGCTGATGTGAGTCCCTTTTATACGTCTGTCCTAGTTAGGGTTTCTACTGCTGTGATGAAACACAACGGCCAAAGAATGTGGGGAGGAAAGGGTTTAATTGACTTACATTTCCACAGCAGCGTTAATTATCATCAAAGGGGATGTTAGGGCAGTAACTCACACTGGGCAAGAACCTGGAGGCCAGAGCTGATGAAGAGTCCACGGAAGAGTGCTACTTGCCTAGTCTTAGGTTCTCATGGGCACTGATTGTTCAATAACTATCTCTGCCTTTAAACATTTGACATAAGTTTGAGAACAATACTACTTGTGGGTCCACAGAATTTTATAACTCATCTAAGACCAACAAATAATCATAAAACAATAGCCTTTGCATTAAAGCAAAGTTTAGTTGCAATTTTAGGGTCCGCATTATTTTAAAAGAAGTCTCCCACCTCTAAAAATTAGACTATCATCACTCTCATCTGCTGGAAATGAGGAATAGCCATGGGAGACTCCAGTGTATGCCAAGTGCATTCTGGGATCTGAACTCCAGGCTGTGCTTTAACCACCGAGCTATCTCCCAGGTGCAGTTTATGATGAATTTTCCTACTTGATTGCAAAGAGAACAGCACTCCCCTCTGCTCCATGCCATCTGTTAACCATACCTATGTCTTATATATAGTTCCTTCATGTTCTTCACCTTCTATGAAGAATGGTGAGCAGGGAACCAATGCACTCTTTCTTAGCTTAGACGCACACATCAAGAATCGGGAATGAAGCAAAAGCAAGTTCAGTCTCAAAAGTGCACAACTTTGGAGAAAGCTTTTCTTTCAGCCTCCAAAGTCTCAAGGATGAGCACAGTTGTCTTCCCCCAAATGATCATACCTGGATTCTGGAAGTTTTATTTGTACTGTGACTAGTGAAAAATTCCACAAATCTATCATAGCTTCCTTAGGTTTCACCTATAATGCTGTGAAATTTCACTAAATTTCACATAACCTTTACTTGAATGGTAATGAAAAAAGTCACCTGGTTTGCATAAACCACAGAAGTTCTTGTGTGTCGTCTTCTCTGTTGCCCTCTCTCTGAGTACAGGAAGACGGTGATAGCCCAGCCACATGAAAATAGATCTCAGAACGGAAAGAATGAGAGGTTTAATGACTGCATAAGAAGTTGATCAGTGGATGCAGCACCCACACATGCACCTTAATGAGAACAGTTCCTGGGGTACACTTCACCATAAATGTGGTCTTAATAGAAAACGGAGGCAGGTATGGGGCATCACTGTACAGCTCCCCTGAACCTCTAAGCCCTGAGTGGGTCCCATGGCTGCTTGGGATTAGTTCTGAGAACATATCTTTTGTTATTACTCTTTTTATAGTACATCAATATTTTGGGAAAATACAATTAACATATGAGTTCTTCCATAATAATGTTGTTTTCTTGGTTGGTATCCTTGTAAGGATACAAGAAAAATACCATGGAAACCAGCTGAGAAAATGTCATTAGCATCTGACAAGTGACTTGGATCAGAATGGCTATCAGTAGAAATAAAAAGTGGTCTAGTCTTAGATATATTTTCCATGAAGAGCCAAGATAATTTTTTTATCAGGTAGGTATTTTTAGCATGAGGAAAAAGAATTTCATCAAGATTTTGGATTGAGGAATGTTATTATAATATTATTATTGTTGTTGTTAGTGTGGGCATACATGTTCTGTCTTTGTCTCTGTCTCTGTCTCTCTTTCTGTGTGTGCATGTGTATGTGTGTGCATATGTGTGTATTCTAATCATTTATAATACACGCCAGCTAAGACCCAAACTGGGATTACATACCCCACTATGCTTAGCCATAAACTTAAATATTTTAACGAACAAACTATTTGCCAGAGAACTACGAGCCATAGCTTAAAACTCAAAGGGCTTGGCGGTACTTTATATCCATGTGAATGTGTGTGCATGTGTGTGTGTGTGTGTGTGTGTGTGTGTGTGTGTGTGTGTGGTGTGTGTATGTGTGTGTGTGTGTGTGTGTGTGTGGTATGTGTGTATGTGTGTATGTGTGTATACGTATGAGTGTGTGTGTATGTGTGTATATATGTGTGTGTATGTGTGTGTGCACATGTGTGTGTGTATGTGGTGTGTGTGTATGTGTGTGTGTGTGGTATGTGTGTATGTGTGTATACGAGTGAGTGTGTGTGTATGTGGTATGTGTGTATGTGTGTATATATGTGTGTGTATGTGTGTGTGTGCGCATGTGTGTGTGTGTATGTGGTGTGTGTGTATGTGTGTATACATGTGTGTGCATGTGTGTGTGTGATGGAAACACATCCAGTTAAGATAACCTTGGGAGTAGTCTCTCCTTTACTTCCTGGCTTCTGGAATCAGATGCCAATCATCAGGCTAGCATGAAAAGCATTTTTATCCATTCATCTAGGATCCAGATCAAGTACTCTCAAACTGGAGCTCATATTTCCAAGACATTCAGGTTAGAGAAAGAGTAAGATTTGGGAAAATGATGAAAAGGAGACAGTCTGACCTACACATGAAGAGTGATATCTTCCAGCAAGCAGGAAGCTACACTGGTATTGCGAGGAAAGATGAAGGCAGATGCTTGTATTAGACTTGTTGGCTTGCAGATTGCACAAGCTCATGAGAAGCTGTCTGGGGAGAAGGTGCAGAAAGGAACTGGGGCTTGTGTGGGAGGGGGAGGATGGATGAGCAGCTGGGACTGAAGGCATCAGCTTGTCAGGTGCCAGACTTGTAAGGGGTGCTGATTCAGGAGCCAGAGGAAGGATCAATTTGAAAAAAAAAAAAAAAAGACAAAAGACGAGATCCCAGACAAAACGTGGTTGGAAGACTTACCACTCAGTTTGGAAATCCAATAGTAAGTTGGCTAAGAACGACGTTGATAGAATATTGATGGAAAAATGTCTCCCAGGAAACACTTAAAGGCTATTTTTTTAATTAGATATTTTTTTAAATTTACTTTTCAAATGCTATCCCGAAAGTTCCCTATACCCTCCCCCCAGCCTGCTCCCCTGCCTGCCCACTCCCACTTCCTGATCCTGGCATTCCCCTGTACTGGGGCATATAAAGGTTGTAAGACCAAGGGGTCTCTTTTCCCAGTGATGGCCGACTAGTCCATCTTCTGCTACATATGCATCTAGAGACACGAGCTCTGGAGGTACTGTTTAGTTCATATTGTTGTTCCACCTAAAGGGTTGTAGACTCCTTGTGTAATTTCTCTAGCTCCTCCATTGGGGGCCCTGTGTTCCATCCTATAGATGACTGTGAGCATCCCCATCTGTATTTGCCAAGCACTGGCATAGCTTCATGGGAGATAGTTATATCAGGATCCTTTCAGCAAAATCTTGCTGGCATATGCAATAGACCATCCAGAAACTACCCCACCCAGGGATCCATCCCATAATCAGGCATTAAAAGCTATTTTAAATCTACCTTCTGCTCAGGTAAATCTGACATGTAGATTCTGTCTTCCTTCAGACAAAGACTGTTCCCTTGATGGAAATACAGAATAATCATCACTTGACTGTCTTTGGCTTATGAACGTGGAGATTTTATGTGCTGACTTTATTTTATTCTGAGCTTTATATTTTAGCAGAATGTCCAGCTCCACCTAGGTGTTAAACATGTTTTAAGCTGAAGCATTACACTGACCTTGTAAGTAAAATTTCCAGATACTCTTCAGCAAGAAGGTAGAAATATGGTATAAAAGACCGAGTTAGTTGCTGACTGCTTCCTCATTTTCTTCTTCTTTTCTCTCCTCTCAGATTTCAGGGACAGGTACGTGTCCATAAAAATAAAAGAAGGTGGAATTCTAACCTGACACTGAGTTCTGGAGAAGTATTGCTCCACAGCCAAAGGGAAAACCCAGCCTGTGTCTAGTTCTCTGCAGTGATGCATCTTTGCCACGCTGTCATGAATATTTCCCACAGGAACAGTAACTGGTCAAGAGAAGTCCGCGCTTCCCTGTACATCTTAATGTCACTCATAATTCTGGCCACTCTGGTTGGCAACTTAATAGTAATAATTTCCATATCCCATTTCAAGCAACTTCATGCACCCACCAACTGGCTCCTCCACTCCATGGCCATCGTTGACTTTCTGCTGGGCTGTCTGATAATGCCCTGCAGCATGGTGAGGACTGTGGAGCGCTGTTGGTATTTTGGGGAAATCTTCTGCAAAGTTCACACCAGCACTGATATCATGCTGAGCTCGGCATCCATTTTCCACTTAGCCTTCATTTCCATTGACCGATACTGTGCTGTGTGTGACCCTTTGAGATACAAAGCCAAGATCAATATCTCCACTATTCTTGTGATGATCCTCGTTAGCTGGAGCCTTCCTGCTGTTTATGCATTTGGGATGATCTTCCTGGAACTGAACTTAAAAGGCGTTGAAGAGCTGTATCACAATCAGGTCGGCTACCTGGGCGGTTGTTCTCTCTTCTTTAGTAAAGTATCTGGGGTACTGGCGTTCATGACTTCCTTCTATATACCTGGATCTGTTATGTTATTTGTTTACTATAGGATATATTCCATAGCTAAAGGACAAGCAAGGTCAATTAATCGTACGAATATTCAAGTTGGATTGGAAGGGAAAAGCCGAGCGCCACAAAGCAAGGAAACTAAAGCTGCGAAGACCTTAGGGATCATGGTGGGCGTTTTCCTCGTATGCTGGTGCCCGTTCTTTCTCTGCATGGTCCTGGACCCTTTCCTGGGCTATGTTATCCCACCCTCTCTGAATGACGCACTGTATTGGTTTGGGTACTTGAATTCTGCCCTCAATCCGATGGTTTATGCCTTTTTCTATCCCTGGTTCAGAAGAGCGTTAAAGATGGTTCTCTTTGGTAAAATTTTCCATAAAGACTCATCTAGGTCTAAGTTATTTTTGTAATGCTGACTTGAAACCCATGTATTTTACGGCTTTTAAAAGCAGTTGGGGATTGGGGGCTGGAGAGATGGCTCAGTTACTAAGAGCACTGACTGTTCTTCTAGAGGTCCTAAGTTCAATTCCCAGCAACCCCATGGTGGCTCATGACCATCTGTCATGAGATCTAATGTCCTCTTCTGGTGTGTCTGAAGATAGCTACAGTGTACTCATATACATAAACTAAATAAAAAAAACAGTTGGTTATTATACTTATGAACATAGTGAGCCAACTATAGGCACCGATTTCATGGGCTTTTAGCATCAGTTATTTGAGTTAAAATACACATGGTAAGTTATACTTTGGTGTTTGTATATAATATGTTACTTGACATAGAATAGATATGATCTTAAACATTATTGTTATGTAGGTTTAACTGTGGTAAATCCAGTATTAAAAACTTACCTGTAAAAAACTTTTTCTGCCCTTAGATGACCTTTTGTGAGCTTATGGTGATTGTTCATTCAGAAATTGAAATCACAAGGCTGAATTTAGAGTGCAGATCAGAAGGAATTTGTCATATATGAGTGTATATATATGTATGTATATGAATACCTATATGCTCATTATATGTATAAACACATATATGTTATCTTTGTAATGCAATTCATGAAACCAATATATTTTACTGTTTTAAAAAGTTTGTGATTAAATTTATGAAAATGGTAAGCCAACCATAGCTATATATATATATATATAAACAGGGGCAGAAATAGTGGTTTCCAATAATATATCCTAATAGGATGTAGGAAAATATTATAAATTATATTCATTTATTTGAAATTAAGGTATTTCTTAAATAGATCTTACAGAATTAGTTTCAAGTGAACTTTCAAGTGAATTATCACTAGAAATTTGGATTTATTTAATGACAATGACAATTTCATGACCAAAT
>LR750439.1:215731-233690 GCA_902729485.2 Mus minutoides | reverse complement strand
CAGGGGCAAGGGCAGGGGCAGAGAGGAGCAGGGGCAGGGGCAGAGAAGGGCAGGGGCAGAGAGAGGCAGAGGCAGGGGCAGAGGCAGGGGCAGGGGCAGAGGCAGAGGAATTATCATTGAAGGCCAGTTTAGCAAACAGAAAGTTCCAGGCCAGGCAGGGTTTAACAGTAAAAACTGTCTCAAAGCAAACAAACTAGTAACAACTGGAAAAATCCTTCCTTCTGTTACAATCCATTTCAGGATTGGGTTGTCTTTTTTTTTTTTTTTTTGGTTTTTTGAGACAGGGTTTCTCTGTATAGCCCTGGCTGTCCTGGAACTCACTTTGTAGACCAGGCTGGCCTTGAACTCAGAAATCCACCTGCCTCTGCCTCCCAAGTGCTGGGATTAAAGGCATGTGCCACCACTGCCTGGCTGGGGTTGTCTTATTGATTGGGTTAGATTTTGCTCTATCACATTTTTAAGAACAGAATAGCTGGCCTTTGACACTATTACATTGTAAGACACTATTTTGAATTCCTTCACTCATGAGACCAATTTGTCAAATTTCAAAAAGGGAACATGCATTTTTGGAGAATCATTTATACATTACAGTGAGTTTCTGTGGCTTTATTTATTTCAGGATGCTCCTTACAGATTATTTCCAGATGTTGTATAAATCTTTTAAAAACTGTGGTACTGATTCACATGAGGAAAAAGGCTCTAGAAATGAAGAGCCCAAGGTCCAGAAACAACTGTCTGGGTTTATGAGCAGTTGTGTAGCTATGTGATTAGAGGACAATACAGTATAGTCTAAGGGGAGTAACTGAGTGAAACGGAAAAAGACTACTTGCGTAACCACTGTAGCCACTACTATATATGTTATATAAACAATGTTATGTATAAACAATAAAGTTTATATTATGTTTTCACTTGTTTTGTTTCTTGTTTAATAATAAATAGGTATACTCACCTTAACATTGTTTTAACTTCTTTTAAATAATTGCTATTATCTTTTTGAGACAGGGTCTTAGTATGTAGCTTGACTAGGCCAGAAGCTTCTGTGAAGACTAGGATGGTCTCAGACTCATAGAGATTTGCCTGCCTCTGCTGCCCAAGTGCTGAGATTTAAAGTATGTGCCACTGTATCTAGTCATTAAGGTCTGTCTATACATTACATCTAGCCATTGAGGTTTTTATATTCACCACATCCAGCTGTTAAGGTTTCTAAGTACACGTTCATTTTTTACTCTATAAGTCAGAATTTCTAGAACAATGCTGATATTAAGGATGGTTCATTAGTACTTGGGTTTTTATTAAGCCTGTATCAATCTATTTTTTGGACAGGTTCATGAGTCACATAATTCTACAACGCTGAGCTCTTTCCATCACACAGAGTTGGATCAGTTGAAGTGGTGTTAAAATATTTGTGTGTGTCATGGCATGTGGTGGGTGTGTTCATGTGTGAAGCTCTCAGATACACAGGTTGAGGACAGATGAAGACTTCTGCTCTTTCTCTTTGTTACTCTCTACCTGCCTCATTGAGACAGGTTTCCTCACTGAAATGGGAGCCATAGTGGTGACCAGTGAGCCCTCTCAATCCTCCTGTGTCTGCCCTTTACCACTCTGAGGTTCTGGCTTATGCCCTGGGTACTGGTGATTCAAACTCAGTCCTCACAGCTGTGCTCACAGGCATCCTCTGAGCCCCAATTTTGTTTGTTTTAAGATAAGGTCTCACTGTGTAACCCTGGCTGCCCTGGAACTCATTCTGTAATTAGGCTTACTTTGAACTCTTAGGGATCATCCTGCCTCTGCCTCCTGAGGGCTGGGATTAAAGGTGTGCACCCACCAGACCCCACCCTTAGTACGTTTTAAGCACAAGAATCAAGAGAAAGGCACTCAGAAGCCAAGACACACCTGGGAGCACGGATGTGACACACCTGGGAGCACGGATGTGGGCTTCTCTGAGTCATTCCTACGTTTGAAGATTTAGTAGACAACAATGTGTAACAACGTGATTCTTTAGCAGTTGAGGAGGTCGCTCAGAATACTCACATAATCTAGGAATCAGAGTGACTTTATATTTCTATTCATTTTTATTTTTAATTCTATTTCTTTGCTTCTTTTTGTGATATTGGAGGTCCCACCTCAGGCTCTGCACGTTGAACAAATGCTGTAGCACCGAACAATGCCCGCAGCAATCTTTGCCTTTTTAAGAAGGGAAGATGAATATGTAATTTTCAGAACATTTGACCATAGCTTATTGGATATATAAACAGTTGTAAAAACAGACAAAGAGTGCTAATTTATTTTTGACAGATCCCTGCTATTCTTTTCTCTCATATCTTCTTTTCCTGAAATTCCTTCCACAAGGCTTCAAGCTGCCGGTGAATGTATGACTGTTTTCCTTTTTGGATCATCCTACTTGGGGCTAGTTCAACAGTGAGTCATATCAGCCTCTATGCCTAATTTGTATCTGTATTCGATTTTTCTGAGGAATATATTGCTGACTTGTGAACATTTTTACACTTCTCGTGATATTTACAAAAGACAGTGTCATGGGGTTTCCATTGCTGGGAAGAGACACCATGGCCTTGGCAACTCTTATGGAAGAAAACATTCAATTGGGGCTGCCTTCAGTTCAGGGGCTTATTATCTTCATGGTGGGAAGCATGGTGGCATGCAGACAGACATGGTGCCGGAGAAGGAGCTGAGAGTTCTACATCTGGATGACAGGCAGTAGGAAGAAACAGTTGAGCTTCTGAGATCTCAAAGCAGTGATGCACTTCCCTCAACAAGGCTACACCCATTCCAAGGCCACACCTCCTAATAGTGCCACTCCCTATGGGCCTATGGGGACTATTTTCTTTCAAACATCACAGTCAGTGACACAGCAACTTAAAGTTAGTTCGCCCACAATGATGTGTTCATGTCCTCTGTATAAGTGTATCTATCCGGTTTGCAGCACCTGACATAATCTTTTATACAATTTGCTCATGATCAGTGGTTTTACAATGCGGTACAGCCAAGTAGTGCTTTTTATTCCTGGCTCTCATCGGAGCATTTTAAAATAGTGTGGGCACTCAGACCGACTTCAAGAAGATGATCATTGCTTTTCCTGGGGCTGTGACAAAGTAGGGACAACTATTAGTTATCTATTTCTGTAAGGAGATGGACTAGAAACTGTAATCATTTGTGCACACTAACACAAAACACACCTCAGAAGCACATGGCAGGAAAAAGCGTCTGCAGACTGTGAAAACAGACAGGTATGGACTCCAATGCCAGCTTTCCCTTAATGGTCAGTTCTTTCTCCCTCTATGTTCTTACTTCAGCAGCTCTGTCTGCCTGAAACGTCTCCTCTCCATGCCAACTTTGTAACTGGGTAACATCCAAGCACTTCTCTGAGAATCACCTGTATATAGACCCTTGAAGTCAGGTAAGTATCTATCTCCAAGATCCCAATATATTTCATGCAGTATCTGGGGTCCACACTAATTATGTGCCCCACTAACTATGTGCACTTATTGGCCATGTGCACTCACTGGCCATGTGCACTCACTGGCCATGTGCACTCACTGGCCATGCGCACTCACTGGCCATGTGCACTCACTGCCATGTGCACTCACTGCCATGTGCACTCACTGGCCATGTGCACTCACTGACCATGTGCACTCACTGGCCATGTGCACTCACTGACCATGTGCACTCACTGCCATGTGCACTCACTGCCATGTGCACTTACCGGCCATGTGCACTCACTAACCATTTGCACTCACTGCCATGTGTACTCACTGCCATGTGCACTCACTAACCATGTGCACTCACTGCCATGTGCACTCACTGCCATGTGCACTCACTGGCCATGTGCACTCATTGGCCATGTGCACTCACTGACCAAGTGCACTCACTGCCATGTGCACTCACTGGCCATGTGCACTCACTGGTCATGTGAACTCACTGGCCATGTGCACTCACTGGCCATGTGCACTCACTGCCATGTGCACTCACTGGCCATGTGCACTCACTGGCCATGAGCACTCACTGCCATGTGCACTCACTGCCATGTGCACTCACTGGCTGTGTGCACTCACTGCCATGTGCACTCACTCCCATGTGCATGCACTGGCTGTGTGCACTCACTGCCATGTGCACTCACTCCCATGTGCATGCACTGGCTGTGTGCACTCACTGCCATGTGCACTCACTGGCCATGTGCACTCACTGCCATGTGCACTCACTGCCATGTGCACTCACTGGCTGTGTGCACTCACTGCCATGTGCACTCACTGGCCATGAGCACTCACTGCCATGTGCACTCACTGTCATGTGCAGGCACTGGCTGTGTGCACTCACTGCCATGTGCACTTACTGGCCATGTGCACACACTGGCTGTGTGCACTCACTGCCATGTGCACTCACTGGCCATGTGCACTCACTGCCATGTGCACTCACTGCCATGTGCACTCACTGCCATGTGCACTCACTGGCTGTGTGCACTCACTGCCATGTGCACTCACTGGCCAGGAGCACTCACTGCCATGTGCACTCACTGCCATGTGCACTCACTGCCATGTGCACTAACTGACCATGTGCACTCACTGGCTGTGTGCACTCACTGGCTGTGTGCACTCACTGCCATGTGCACTCTGGCCATGTGCACTCACTGCCTGTTTGCACTCACTGCCATGAGCACTCACTGTCATGTGCACTCACTGCCATGTGCACTCACTGTCATGTGCACTCACTGCCATGTGCACGCACTGACTGTGTGCACGCCCTGGCTGTGCTATAACACGTTTTATCTCCTGGACATCACAGTCTTATTCCTCTTTGTGCTCTTGTATCTTGGTTACCAGGATTCAGAGGACATTGCCTGATGGGTTCCAGGATGTTTTTTTTGTTGTTGTTGTTAGAAGAAAAATTGATCAGCGTCTTAGCCATTGTTCTGTTCCTGTGAAGTTACACCATGACCAAGGCAACTCTTATGAAAGAAAGAAAATATTTAATTGGGGGCTCACTTACAATTTTAGAGGTTCAGTTCATTATCATCATGGTGGGTAATGTGGAAACATGCAGGAAGACACTGGAGCAGTTATTGAGATCTACATCATGATCCAGAGGTGGGGGGGGGAGAGAGACAGAGACAGAGACAGACAGAGAGACAGAGAGACAGAGAGAGGCAGAGAGAAAGAAACAGAGAGAGAGACACACACACACACAGAGACAGAGAGAGACAAAGACAGAGACAGAGAGAGACAGAGAGGAAGGGGGGCATATATGGTGTGAGCTTTTGAAATCTTAAACCTACCCTTAGTGACACAATTACTCTTACAAGGCCACAACTCTTAAGACTTATAATCCTTTCAAATAGTACCACTCCCTGATGACTAGGCATTCAATGTATATGAGCCTATAGGGGTAGTTTTTCTTTAAATCTCTACAATCTGAAACACAGCGTTGTAGCGTTAATAGATTTTCTGCTTTATAAAGTTTATAAAGAAAAAATGTGTAGTTCAATACAGACTAACACAATCAAAATAATGTAGTGATTTTTCTACACTGTAAAATTTATTCAGTGGATCAAACATTTGTCTAAGATTACATTTCCACTAAATTTCAAGGTTACAATGTTCTTCTCATTTATGAAGGCATGATAATAACAAGCAAAATGCTGTTCAATTTAAAATTTTATTTTTATTATTTATAATTATGTGTATATGTCTATGCGTATGTGTGTATGTGTGTGTACCTGAGTACGGTTGCCTGCAGAAGCCAGAGGGTCAGATCTCCCTGGAGCTGGGGATACAGACGTCTGTGAGTTGCTTGTGGTGGGTGCAAACTATGGTCCTCTGTAAGAGCAGTATGTGTTCTTCACCACTGACCCATCTCTCCAGCCCCAGTAGAAAGGTTTTTGAAATACTATTCCTTGACAAACCTGTTTGTTTTTCCATTAAAAACTTTGTGAACTCTCTCTACCTATTATGTCAGCCTGTTAATTACCTGATGGCACAAACAGTGAGTATAAAACAAACTGGGGAGAATGTAGTTTGCAGATAAATAAAGTCAAAAAGAATACTATGAGCTCTCAGAGAGTTCCCTGGGAAGAACGTGACCAAGACAACAGCAAACTCTCTAAAACTTGCCTGTAATGCACCAGTGCTCTGCTTGACAGGAAAGTTTACTTTATTTAGTGCATGCAATATAGCTATGCATTTCAAAACGGAAATTATTTATGAGCAAAGAAAGAGGATATTTAGCTGAGGATTTTCTTATGGCATCCAACCAGGGCTGAGGTGTGTGTGTGTGTGTGTGTGTGTGTGTGTGTGTGTGTGTGTGTGTGTGTGTGATGTCTGCCCAGTGCTTTTCTGGAGACTTCTGAGATTGTCTACATGGGGGACCCTAGTTTTGCTCACTATACCAGCTCAGTGAGCACCCTTGCATCAGAAGTGGCAGGCGAAGGCCAGCCAGTGCTTTGCAGTATTTGCATCAGCTAAAGTTTTCTTTCTCAGTTTTACACTTGGACTTCACTTAATAGTTTGAGAATTCCCCTAGGCACTTAGTAGTTCATCAAATGAAGCCCTGTGATAAATGATTTCCCATCCCTATTAAGGGCAACTACTTGCCCAGGGATTTAGAAGACGAAAATGTTTTCCTTCAAGATGACACCAAACAGAAGTGTTAATGATACCCTCTGGTCTATATTTACTCAGAAGTTTGGTAAATGAGAAGGAACTGCCATATAGACTTGTCTCTTTGGACTAAACTCTGGCTGTGGAGTGTGAACCGGTAAATAAAGTGTAGTGGGTATTGATAAATAGCCAATCAACACATTTAATTACTCTTATTAGCAATTCTCTCAAGATGGTTTTGAGCAGACAGGAGGCCTTGCAGAAAGTGACATCATATGCTTGAAAGAAAAGGATAGCTTCATTTTTAAATTGTAAACTTTTTAATATACCTGTTCAATCTCCTGTCTGCTCAAAAGTACAGAAAATCTTGGAAAGTTTGGTGAACCAGGAAAACCATGTAGATTGTAAATTGGGTTTTCTTCCACACTTCATATGACTAAGAACAGTAAAATAAAATCAACAAAGAGAAACTGAACAACAAAAAAAAATCACAATAGTAACTCTTATGTGTGTGTTCTTGTGTGTGTAGGCACACATGCGTGGAAGCCAGATACTGATATCAGCTACATACATTTCTTTATTGCTCCCCACCTTGTCTTTGAGACAGTTTATCTCACTGAACCCAGGACTGACTTTTGTGGCTGGAGTAGATGACGAGAGCCAGGGTGGGGAATACAGGCAGCACACCATGGCACGTTCCTATCTGACCATTTCCCCAGCTCCCAAATTACCTAACACTTTTCTGATTTTTCCATTTGTAAAAATGGACACTGCATTTTCAGGGTTCTCCCAAAGATTTGTCCATCGTCTACTCATTCACATGACACACACTTACCAGCCAGCCACCTTTTCATCTGTATTCTAGAAATACAGATGTAGGACCACCAAGTCTGCTACGTCTCTAGAATTTGTATAGAAAGGAGTGTATAAAATCAGAATTCTGGAGGTGAAATCAGGTTAGACTGATCAAATGTTTAAACAGTGTTCAGGAGCACATGGCTCATAGCATGTGGTCAACAGTTCAGATTTACCCTTCTCACTCAAATCCTCTTTGTTCTTAGAGTGAGTCAACGTTGCTGCAGAGATGGAACTTTAAGATGCATTCCCACTACATTTGCTCTCAGACCACAACATTCCATTGTGCTCTTCTCCTTGACTGGCTGACCTCAGAGACTGGCTCCTTGACTGGCTCTTCTCCTTGACTGGCTGACCTCTGTGTCACCTTCTAGCTTCTCTTTTGTTTGTGTGTCCAATGGTATAAGACAAGGCAGTATTTTTGCCTTTTGGGTCTAGTTTATGGTCAGATATTTACATTTTGGGGGTGCTCAAGAATGAAATCACCCAACCTAGCTACTCTGGTGAACAACCCCAGGATTCTGTAATTGCTCTGCCTAGAGATTTGGAGTTGATTCTCCTTCCCACCCCACACACGCTGTCACACATTGGCCATGTGTTGCAGCCCACGTGTTCCCTCCTTGAACTCTGGTGAAATCCCACAACTGGCTTGTGTTCTGTAGGTGCTGGCCACCCTGGTCCATTCTCTACTATGAAGTCACAGATTTGCCTGAACTTCCACCTGGGTGTTGAAGAACCTCCTGTAACTGTATTTCTCTCATCGTATTACAACATAACGATCCACATCTTCTGGCTAACGTGAAAGTCTTCTAGTTGCCCTCTCACTTTCTGTCTGAGCCATCTACTCTTCTTTGTATCACATTTCAGACACACCAATTTACCTAAATTGTCTGAACACTCAGCTCATCGTGAGAACACTTGGCCTGTGAACAAGCTGCTCCCCATCTTTAGGATACTTTTCATCAGATTCACTTGCTTGTTCTAGAAGCATAATTCTTTCCTGAACTTGCCAGGACCTGCCCTGCTCAGGTTCAGTCATCTCCCAGACTAATTCCAGTCCAGACCTCGGAGTGAACATGATGATGACATTGTAATAATTTGTCTTAATTTCAAGAAGTATTTTTTCCTATGTAAATCTCTTGCTTTTGTTTTCAATTGAAATGTGTGTTCCTTGGTATTGTATTTCCTATGTATTTTGAGCAGCATTCCACTGTTGGAGGGATAGAGCTCTCTCCCTTTGGTATAGTGTCTTCCACACTGCTGCTTGCCTCTTTTGTCATGCCTTTTAGTTTGCTATAGTCTCATCTGTATGTTTATGCTTCTGCTGTGGTGGTTTTGAGGTCATGTAAAAAAAAAATTGCCCAGGCTAAAGTCATAACCCTTCTTCACTGTATTTTATTGTTTTTGATAAATGCTCTTAATCTTGTTACGTAAACTGCCTCTTCTTTTAGTTTGCACAGAGGTCTTATTGAACAGTATAAATCGATTTTAATTTAGCCTTGTTCCTATTGAAATAATCAAATGATTGTTCTTCCATAATTTGATATTCTGATGTTTAAATAATATCCTAATGTCAAACTCTTAAACCATTTTTCTGTCCTATGGATAGGCCAATAAAGACAACCTTTTCCAATTTTTTTCCATGAATAGTTCATGAGCTTAGACACCTTTGGATTCATGTTTCTGAGTAAAATTGAGCTTTAAATTTCCTATTTTGTTGATTCTTGCCAGGCTTTGTATCCGGTGGATGTTATACGTCAGCTTCATAAAGTTAATTGGAAAATCAATCATTTTCTGAATCTTGAGTAGTTTGTCTTTATAGAGTCAGTAGAACTTGCCATTGGTATTACCTATAAGTCGGCTGGCATTCTCACTACATGAACAATTTTTGTAAGCTAATAAAAATAACAAGACAGGAAAATAAAAAATAATGATTATAAGAAACATGGGAATAAAGCTGTTAAAAGTGGTATGAGTTGGGATAGGGAGATGATCTCAGTCAGTCAAGTGCCTGTAGTCTGCGCACCTATGCATGAGCATGGTAATGAACGTCTGGCATCCCAGTGTCAGAGGTGGAGGCAGGGTGATCTCCAATTAGCTGGCCAGTCAGTCTAGGCCTGAGTTTTGTGGGAGACCCTATCTCCAAATATAAAGTGGAGCAACAGCAAAAGATAGTGACATCAAATTCCAGCCTCCATAGCACACACACATACACATGCATCTTGTGTACACACATGCATATACACACTACATGTACACACACAAACATATGTAGCAGTATGTAATTAGTGTTACTCAAATCAATCCTGCAGTGGCAGTGCGTTCCTTGATACCCACTCCAATGTTCTGGGTTCCCAAATGGAAGACACATGTTCACACAGCCTTTTGGATTTTATATGTCTTAAACAGCTTAATGGCTGGGCCACCTCCACATGGCTAATCTACCTCCATCTGATATTCTCAAATTATTACTAAAATTTATATTTCATCTTTACTGCTCTTGACCTAGTGTGTGTGGGTCCTCTTAGGGCTGCCCCTCTCTGGTTCCTGCATGATGGCTGAGCCCTCTGTTCTGCACCTTCTCTGCTGTAGTTTCTTCTCTCTTACACCTTCTCCCAGCATGGTGGCTCTCCTCCTTCCTCCTCCTTCCTCCGATCCCTTGCCCAGGAATCCTAAACGTTCTGCCTCTGACTCCCTGCCCAGCCACTGGCCACTGGCAACTTTATTTACCAATCAAAACCAACTGGGGGCAGGGTTCCTCAGTGTCCGACATGTGAATGTGTGGATTCGTGCAATTTTGGGGTCCCAGATTAACATAATACAAGCAATGTTAGACCAAACCCACAACAAACATACACAAAACGTACAAGTGATGAAGATATGTTTCTAGAATTGAATATATAAACAAACATATGTATAAGACATGTTCATATAATATGTCACAAAGTTTGTTGGAAGAGAGTTAGAGAAGACCCAGTGAATATGGAGTCCATCCATGTCATTGAAGGGGAAGGTTCGATGCTATGCAGGTATTATTGCTGTTCACTTAAAATGCAACATAGCTTTTGCAGAACCTGGAAAACTTATGAATATCTAAATGATCAGAAATAGCCAGGTCACTTTAGGAGGAAGATGAGGAGGAGGAGGAGGAGGAAGAGGTCTTGCTCTGTTAAGACAGTGTGAGGCTCTGATAGCTAAGGCAACATGGCATTCATCCATTACTGAATAAGATGGTAAATGAAATTAGAGAACTCAGAAATATATATGAGCTTTGATGTTCTGCATATCTGCATGCCAGGTCTATGGAGAAAAGTCAGGTCATTCAGTAGAGAGAAGTAGATAAAGAAGATTTATAAGAAAAAAATTAATTGCAGCCTTTTTTTTTTTTTGTCATAACCATCATATATAAGTCAGTATAGCCATTTGGAATACAGTCCTAACTAGATTTGGCTATCAACTTGACACAGTCCAGAGTCATCTGAAGTAGTCAGTAAGGGTGGGGTTGCCTAGATCAGGTTGGCCTGCGAGCTTGTCTGTAGTGAACTGTCTCTACTGTTCATTGATTGGTGTTAGATGGCTCAGCTCACTGTGGGTGGTGCCTTCGCTAAGGAGGTTGACTGCTGATTGGTGTTAGATGGCCCAGCCCACTGTGGGTGGTGCCTTGCCTAGGCATGTGGGCCTGGGCCTCATAAGAAGGGTAACTGAGCACAAGCCCGGAATGAGCCAGTAAGCAACATTTTTCCAGGGCCACTGCTTCAGTTTCTGCCTGCACGTTCCTGCCATGAGTGTCTGACCAGACTTATCTCACAGACAAAACTCTAATCTGGAAGTGAAAGCGAAAACAAACCCCTTTCTCCCCAAAGTTGATTTTGGCCACAGTATTTACCATGGGCATAGAAAGCAACCTAAAACAAATACTATTTGTTTTATATTGTGCAAGATGAGTATCCACATTCTTTCAGTCTATGCAATTGCTTTTCCATGTATATTTATGAAAAAAAAAAAAAACTATCAGGAACAGATGCTACAGCAGACTTCTCTAGAGTGTTCCAGAATGCATGGTTCATATTAGCAAAAGAATTGGATATAATTGAAATGACCATTAATAAGAGAACAGACTTATTATATAGTAATAAAGTGAATGAATTACAGATAAAAAATAAGAAATAGTGGAATAAGGGGAAAATTTTCAACAGTCAACAAAACAAGTCAAGTTCTAAAAACAAGTCGAATTATATGCTGATTGAGCTTGGTATTTTTTTTTCATTTACTAAAGAATAAGAATGATTATTATAAACTTGAGGGAGTATTTGCCTGAGGTTATAAGCATATTGATGTATGGAAGCAGTGTTATTCCAGGTAATAAACACAACCAAGGGTGTTTAATATGCTGCTAACAAATAAGTAAGATGTGTGTCACAATTAATTACAATTAATTAGAATTCTATATTCTTGTAAACATGTATGTTAGTAATTTACCTCTAGCTTAAGTCACAAAATGTGTCCACATCTTCTTGCAGAATTCATGTTTGCATTTTCCTTTACTTCCCCTCTTTTGGTTATAATTCCTGGGAACTAAATCAGAGCATTCACTTTTCCTAGGCTGCCTGAGGTGTTAAGAACAGACAGCCGGGCGTGGTGGTGCAGGCCTTTAATCCCAGCACTCGGGAGGCAGAGGCAGGCAGAATTCTGAGTTTGAGGCCAGCCTGGTCTACAGAGTGAGTTCCAGGACAGCCAGGGCAATACAGAGAAACCCTGTCTGGAAAAAAAAAAAAAGAACAGACAGTCACAGCCGGGCAGTGGTGGCACACGCCTTTAATGCCAGCACTTGGGAGGCAGAGGCAGGCAGATTTCTGAGTTTGAGGCCAGCCTGGTCTACAGAGTGATTTCCAAGACAGCCAGGGCTACACAGAGAAACCCTGTCTCGAAAAAAAACAAAACAAAAAACAAAAAAAAAAAAAGAACAGACAGAGAGGGCAGACTCACCTTCCTCTGTATATAGATGCTCAAACTTGGCCTAGGAGGCTTGGGGTGGGAGCAGCTCTGCTTCCTGGGGCTGCAGACAGAGAAAGATCTGAGTTGGGGTCCACTATGCTTATCGTCAGCTCAGTAAAGTTCTTTGTAAGTCTTGACCTGAGTGTCTTGTGTATTAGATGTGGAGGTTCAGAAAAGTCTCCTCGGGACATGCATGTACTGGGATTCAGCCATGTTTTGATCCATGTCAAGTTTCGATACTGATTCTGCTTCATTCTTTCTTTTAGGCCCTGTCAAGATCTATCCACTCAAGAAAGCTCTAGTGTCCGAGCTAGAAGGACACATAACTGTAATCTGTTTATGGAAGATACAAGGTCCGTCAGTAAGTGCTTGAAGTTGCAGATAGTACCAAATTCTATATACACTTTGATTTTCTCTGCATTTGCACCCCTGTGATAAACTTTAACACAATTAGGTCCAACAAAAATTTAATGATAACTTATAATAAAACAGAACAATTATATGTATAAAAAAACTATGAGGCTTCTCTTTTTAAAATTTACTACAATTTACCCACTACATCACAAGCACGCTTTATAATGGTGTGAGGTGATGTGTGGCAAGATCAAAGAAGACAGATAGTATGCAACTGTAGCTCAGCATTGGGTACTGCATCATGGTTATAAGGGGTAATTGAACAAAAGCACCAAGATACTTCAGCAGCAGCCTTGATAGCTGAAATAGCTACCAAGGGACTAATGGATGATACTACATTCCTGTGTAACTAACAGAGATGATGGTGGTGGTGGTGGTGATGATGATGGTTCTAATGATGACGACAATGGAGATAATAAAAATGATTTTTAGTGCTGGAGATCTATCACTGAGCTATATCCGGTCTTCTAAGAATACTTGCATAATTCCTTACAGAGCCAAGAAAGATATCAGAAACTCTTGAATAGAAATGCTGTCTGCTACATATTAAAATTAATTCCTAACTTCATAATCATTTGGGTTAATATGTGTATTTAGAATGTTCCTTTAAAACTATAAATTTTCTGACTATGTTGCAATATTATTGCATTGCTCAGAATTCCTAAGTGGGTGATTTTTGTTATCTTTCTCCCTTATGAAAAGCTATCAAGAAAGGTCGTTTATTTATTTTGTAGGGACCTAAGAAATGAAAATGCAGAGTTCCTTGCTAAAATCTCACTATGATCTTCCAGAGGAAGAGAGAAAATCAGCGAGTCCTATAAAGCCTTTCAAAGCTCAGTTTCCCCACGTGGCTATCGGAGTTTCATCACCCAAAGTAGCTACCACATCAGCTAAGGTCACTGACAACAGGCATAGCTGAACCCCATAGCTACCACATCAGCTAAGGTCACTGACAACAGGCATGGCTGAACCCCAAGCGGGAACCTGGTGTCATATAATGGCCAGTGTATCCCAGCAGAGGAAAATAAACTTTCTCTTATCAAAAGAAGAACAAAACCTATAGGCATCTGTGATTAGATGCAGACAGATTTAAAGACGTGATATCAGAGAGGATGTGAGCACAGTCGTGGAGTTACTTAAGGCAGTGATAACCGTGTAACTCCTGCAGGGTCTGGAGCACTGAGCTGCACCCTAGCCAAATACAGGAAAAGAGTGGGTGAGAGAATCCCGTGAGTATAAAATGTCATATAAAGTATGGACTGTGCTTCTTCATTCTGGTCATCCTAAAGTGGCAGGGTACGCCTATCTGATCTACATCTCTCCGTGAATTCTGACTGAAACGAATTCTAACATTTAACTATTATAGCCTTTACAGGATAGCTGTCTTAAGAGTAATTCAGAGTGCTGTGTGTGGGTGATGAAAATGTAGGCAAGCACAGAGGTTCCTAAGAGGACAGACAGACGGGGAGGTCAGGGTCACTTAAGCTGTTAAACTTCAGAATGACCAGCCCCCCCCCCTTCTCCCCAGCGCACATCCAATGCCCTTGGGACCAATTGTTAAATTATAAAGCAGCACAGTTAACATCGTTCATGTCTCACAGTTCAACGTTAGCCTTCACAGCCAGCAGAGAAGAGACAGCTTCTTCCACAAAGCAGTTACAATGGCATCTTTTGAAGCACAGCAGGTACATGGGTGGAGAAGGGATGTGAAGGGAAAGAAGATCTGTGTTTTCTCTTCTTTGAGTGTTAAGTAAAATGCCTCCACTGTGAAGCAGTGAGATTGTTTGTCCTGGTTTGCTTCTTGTCACATGCAGAGAGAATAAGCAAGATTACAGATGGTTAGAGATTCAGTCAGGGCTTACTGTAAATTTGCAGCTAAAGGCAGTTCAGTTTAAGCGTGGAAGCAAAACAATTTACTACCTTTTGACAGCATGTCTTGTTTCCTGAGATGAATATTTACAACCCCAGAATAGAGTGGGGTCTTTTTCATAAGAACCCACTGATTTGTTTGGTACAGGTGTCCCCCCAGGTGAGGAAGAGGGACCTCGGGAGAAGAATGTGTGATCATTGTGAATCCCCACCTCACAAAAGAAAGACAAGGGGGGAAAGCAGAGTAAACCTGAAGGGAATTGGATTGCTTTATTTTAAAGTCACTTCACTTAGAAAATAGAGTTGTCTCGGGGAAGGAGGGGGAATCTGTCTGCTTGCCTGTCTGTCTGTCTGTCTGTCTGTCTATCTATTATCATCTTGTATCTTTCCTATCTGCATCTGGGTCCCTTCCTGTGTTTTATCATCATCATCATCATCATCATCATCATCATCATCATCATCATCATCATTATTATTGTACTAATAGAAACATGCACTTTTAAAAATTTATATACATTTATATTGGTTATTTTCTTTATTTACATTTCAAGTGTTATCCCCTTACCAGGTTTTCCCCCCATTCCCCCTCCCCCTGCTTCCATGAGGGTGTTCCTCCACCCACCCACCCACCCACCCACCCACCCACCCATCCACTCCCTTCTCCTCGCCCTTGATATTCCTACACTGGGGCATCTATCCAGCCTTCGTAGGACCAAGGGCTTCTCCTCCCATTGATGCCTTACAAGGCTGTCCTCTGCTACATATGCAGCTGGAGCCATGTGTACTTATTGGTGTATCATATTTATTAATGCTATTAATTCTTATTTTGACCTGGTCAGCCTCCCAATAATTGAGTCAGAATCCTATTAATTTATTTAATCAGTTTTAGCATAAATACTGGGCAATTACCCCTAAACTATTTCTCTACGCAGGACTGGCTATTTCCTAGCTGCGCTCCCCAAGTTACTTGTTCACCCGGTTTTTAGAAACATGTACTTTTAGGTTCTAAAAATAAGTGCAGTTTGAGAACTGATTATATATACTTTAAATATATATGGGGAAAAGACTTTAGTGAAAGTATCCTAAGGCAGGGATAATCATGGGAGAGGAAGCAGAAAGAGGAGGCAGGAAGGTTTTAAGAGTCAGAGGTCCAGACACTCCATGCATGGATTTAAACTTCTTGCATGACCAAGATGAAGTTGGACAAAACTTCAACATGGATGGAGGGACTACCTGGGCCCTAGTTGATGTCCCTGAATCTATGTACAGACTGTCAGTGCCATGTGGGTTCAGAGAGTTAAAGCCAGAGAGAGCACACAAAGTTGGGAGGACTTGGTGGGGAGGGGAAGGGAGAGGGTGGAGGTGAAGGGCAGGGGGGGATGGACTTGATCGAAACACATTACATGCAGGTAAGAAAGTTTCTAACAAATGAACAAAAATTGCTCTTCTAGGCTGGGCATTGTGGTGCACACTTATAATCCCAACACTCCAGAAATGGAGGCAGAAGGATCAAGAGTTCAAGGCCAACCTGGGTCATATGAGACCTTATCTCAAAAATCAAACACTAAAGCCAAACCACCTAACCACCACTACCACCTATTGGAAACAGATTGGTCTACTATGAATAGCATCTAAGGCATTAGCTGGCAAGAGACTTTAAATGTAATTTGGTGATACTTCTGCCTGCAGTGTCTAAACACCCAGCAGTGGTTCCTTCCTCCACTTTAACCCCTGTGAAAGAACAATGCTGTCACAGACTCCATTTCTTTTCTACAGATGGAGAGTCCTCAGGTCCCAAAGCAGGAAGGAAAGAGGAATAACTCTGCACTGGATCCGTTCCTCAGCATCAGCTGCTCCCTTTCCTATAGCTGGCTTAGTTGTTTCAATGAAAAGTTATCACTGCAAAGCCAGATGCTTGGCGATCTGTCCCCATGACCCACCTGGTGGGCGGAGAAAACCAACTCTTGAAAGTTGTCCTCTGACCCTTTGATGTTCCTGTTCTGTGATACTTGCTAATACTCAGGGATTTGCCAGAGAGGATGACTCTACCAGATAATTAAAGATTCTTCAGTAATTCTTCTACTTAAAAAATCTTCACACATTGACCAACCTCCTCATTCTTTACATGACTGTCACTATAAAGTGACAATTAAAACTATAAAGTAAACAATTTTAATCTACTCTATTAGAATTCTATAAATCATAAAGTTAATGAGAAAGACATGTGATCATATATATATACATATTTATATGTATATATATATATATATATATATTTCAGAATAATACAGAAGTAACGATACTGAAATATATAAATATGATTATGTGTCTTTTGTATTTTTTCTTGAATCTGTCTGTGAAAGAAGAGATGAAAGTTTGAGTGTTTGTCTAGTCTCTGATAAGTCCTCTGTGTTCTTATTTTTATATAGGAAACCTTTGATTGTTCAGAGTACGGGAATGGATCTTGCCCAGAGAATGAAAGGTCTCTCGGGGTCCGAGCTGCCATGTACTCGTTGATGGCCGGCGCCATATTCATCACGATCTTTGGCAACCTAGCCATGATCATTTCCATTTCCTACTTCAAGCAGCTTCACACACCAACCAACCTCCTCATTCTCTCCATGGCCGTCACTGACTTCCTTCTGGGATTCACCATCATGCCATATAGTATGGTCAGGTCAGTGGAAAACTGCTGGTATTTTGGACTTACATTTTGCAAGATCCATTATAGCTTTGACCTGATGCTTAGCATAACGTCCATTTTCCACCTTTGCTCGGTGGCCATCGATAGATTTTATGCCATCTGTCACCCTTTGCATTACTGCACCAAAATGACTATTCCGGTGGTTAGGCGGCTGCTGCTCGTCTGCTGGTCGGTCCCCGGGGCGTTTGCCTTCGGGGTGGTCTTCTCGGAGGCTTACGCTGATGGAATCGAAGGCTATGACATTTTGGTTGCATGTTCCAGTTCCTGCCCAGTCATGTTCAACAAGCTATGGGGGACCACCTTGTTTGTGGCGGGCTTTTTCACTCCTAGCTCCATGATGGTGGGGATTTACGGCAAAATTTTTGCTGTATCCAAAAAACATGCTCGCGTAATTGACAACTTGGCAGAACATCAAAACAATCAAATGAGGAAGGACAAAAAAGCAGCCAAGACTTTAGGGATAGTGATGGGTGTTTTCTTATTGTGTTGGTTCCCATGTTTCTTCACGATCCTG
>LR750439.1:203231-210731 GCA_902729485.2 Mus minutoides | reverse complement strand
AATGAGAAGAGGGATGGCCTATAGATTAACTCTAATAGGATGGGCCGAGGCCATAAGTACTTGTGCTGCCCAGGTCAATCAGCAATATACTGCGGACAGAAAGGGATGAGGAAGGCACACTGGAACAGGGGCCAGGAGAGCTGGAGTTTAGTACTGCTCTCAGTGTATAGTTGCAGTGGCTCCTTCAAGATCTGAGGTATTTCATGTATATGCAATAGCTGAACCATGCAATAAAGCAGTTGCATGTTTGGCACACTGGGTGTGATGTACTGTGTCTGTAATCTCTGAATTTGCAAGGCTGAAGAAGGAGGGCGGCTGTGGCATCCGAGGCAGCCTTGGTTACAGAGTGAGACCCTGTCTCAAAAAGCAAAATAGAATAATATACAAGAAGAACAATTTGGTCTAAGTAGTTTTGAAACTTTTAGATATCTAGAATTTTTACCATTATCTGAGTTTTGCTTTAGGGAGTGGGCGTGGGAGGCAGGAGGAAAGGGTTTATTTGCTACTTTCTAAACAGCATTTTCTATTTCCTCATTATCTTAAAAATTTCCAAGACAGGTTAAAGAATGGCAGGAGGCAGAGTGCTTTACTAATTAGGTTTCAATGATATGTTGGAGCTAACTTCTTACTATTTCACAAATTATTCCTGCCCTATAGATGACGTTGTAGTATGTCATGAAGTTTAGCAAATAAATGGGGTACTATCTCACTTCTCAAGAAATCTACATTAAGACAAAACACAGTACCAGAAGGAAAGGAGTATTTGAAACAGCTTTTAATTTCTTTGGTTATATCAATTATTTCTGTAAGATTTATTCCAACTGGGAGAGTTTTTAAAATAAGCTTCCAACTCAAGCCTTTAATTTTAGCACTTAGGACACATAAGTAGGAGGACCTCTGAGTTTGAGACCAGCCTGGTCTATGCAGATAGTTTTGGGAGAATCAGGGCTACCCAGAGAAGCCCTGCCTGGAAAACAAACAAACAAACAAACAAACAAACAAGCAAGCAAGCTTCTGGAAGCTGATGTTGTTTGTGCTGAGTCTGAACCGCCACAGCGGATTGGCCTGGTTGGTGGACAGGAGAACAGGAGCTTCCCAGGCATCATTTTCAGCACAGCATGGGGATGGAAGGGAGGGGAGCCTACATCAGAGTTTCCATGGAAACGAGTGCTGAATATACATTGATATACCTGCAGGGCCAGTCAAGGTGTGTTTCCCAGACTCTCCCCCTCATCTAACTCAAAACGCAGGCGTGGTCCTTACAAGGATGCGCTTCAGGAGATTCTGTGCTCTCAGCTCTGTCTCAACACAGTGTCCTGTGCTTAGTTTTGGTGGATACTTTTTGTTTTACTAATTTTCAAATACAGCAACATCTACCGTAAGCTCTCAGAAAGGCTCATCATAATTCTCTCTCAGCTTTCTGTCCTGTTCAAGCTCCTCTCGTCATCCTGCATAAGCATCCACCATCTAGCTATACTTAGTCTGCTCGTACCTGCTTTTCAGAAGATAGCGCTCAAAAACGACATCCCTACCTGCTGTCAACGTACAAGAATCATTTAAAAATGGGCAGCTGTTGCTGCTTGTAACTTTTGATGCTATCAGTATAAACTGCTGCATGTACTTAGGAAGTAAATTTATAGGAGAAATGTCTCCCTTTTCTCCACCTTAGTTTTCAGTCCTGCAATGGTCTCCAAGTGGTCTTTCCTGCTGCAGTCTTAAATGTTGGCAATTAGTTAAGGGAACAGAAAATGTCTAGTCACACATCCTAGGAAATGTTCTGTCTTTCGTAGTGTGCCCCATGTCAGTTCTACTTTATAATAAGGTCTTTTCTAGTTTATAAAATTATTCAGGCAGTTATAATACTGCCCAAAGAATGGTTTGGAGTCTTTGCAAACAGAATTTAAATCTGGGAATTTGTGCTTAAAGGTGCTTACTTATCTATCTGGATATCTGTTTGCCTCACTTACTTGTTGGAACTCGTCATGTGTCCCACGCATGTGTCTGACATTCTGGCAGTCTTCCAGCCTCAGCCCTCCTAAGTCCTGGCATGAGCTGCCACTTTATGCTCTGAGATGACTCTTTAGTGAACTGCGTAGATCTCACATTATTTTCCGACCTGTGGAACTAGACGAAGAACCAGAGTTAGTTCTAGACCCTAAAATTGGACGTAGTTATGTTAAGAGAATGGTGGTGTCTGTATTACTCAGTAACGTGCACAAATATTTGTATTCTGTGATAGAATTTTGGATGCAGTTTTTAGTTCAAGCATAGCTTGCATTACTTTCATTTTGAAGGTGAAGGAAGTTAGAGTATGCAGCTAACGTTCAGTGTGGAGTCACTATGCATCCTGCTGAAATGACGATGTCCAGCAAAATGTCAATAGGCTTTAATTACAATACAACATACTGCGTGACCTGCCCAACTTTTGGGAAGTATATGTGTCTACAAACATGCCAGCTTTATCAGCCCAAAACCAAAACTAGGAAAATAAAATCTCCCAGTGTTAAACTATATAAGATGATTATGAACATTTTCTTTGAGCGGTGTGTTATTTCTGATGCCTAAAATCTCTATGGAATGTTTACATGTGAAGGATTCGCATTATTGAACAAACGCACACAGGAGGACTCTGTGATTTGACTTAAGATTTTACATATTCAGTATTTTGCTGGTGGAATATATCTAAGCTTATTGTAGTTCTTGGAATGAGGCTGCTTACAATAAATGTCCACCAAAAAATAAAAAATAAAATAAAAATTAAAAAAAAAAGAAGAGAAAAGAAAAGGAATGCTATTGGCAATCTTCCAGTTCACCACAAAAACAAAGCAGTATAGCAGAGGGAAGGAGGGAAGGAAGGAAGGAAGGAGGGAAGGAGGGAAGGAGAGAAGGAGGGAAGGAGAAAAGGAGGGAAGGAGGGAAGGAGGGAAGGAAGGACAAGAATAGAAAGATCAACACGGGAAAGAATGAACTACTCGTCTTTCATTTTTCTAGTGCAAATAAGCACAATAGGTATAATTTTGAATTTTAAAAAATGTATTCTATTTTTAATGTATGGGTGCTCTGTTTGCATGCCAGAAGAGGGCATCAGATCGCTTTATAGACGGTTGTGAGGCATCTTCTGGTTGCTTGGAATTGAACTCAGGACCTTTGGAATATCAGCCAGTGTTCTTAATCACTGAGCTATTTCACCAGCCCCTAGTTCTGAATTTTTAAATTAATGGTATTTAGTGTGAATTTAAGGCAGATGACTTTGAACGTTAATGTACTCCTGGCAGGTGAAGTTCACTGGGATAATTTGAAGAAAAGAAGAAACCCCGACTTCTTCCTGGAAAGGAACTTGAAGGATAAAGCACCATGGATCTAATATATATTCCCGAAGACTTATCTGGCTGTCCAAAATTTGGAAATAAATCCTGCCCTCCCACCAATCGCTCTTTCCGTGTCCGCATGATAATGTACCTGTTTATGACTGGAGCCATGGTTATCACCATCTTTGGAAACTTGGTGATAATCATTTCCATATCGCATTTCAAACAGCTACACTCTCCCACCAACTTTCTGATCCTCTCCATGGCAACCACGGACTTCCTGCTGGGTTTTGTCATCATGCCTTACAGTATGGTGAGATCGGTGGAGAGCTGCTGGTATTTCGGAGACAGCTTTTGCAAATTCCACGCGAGCTTCGACATGATGTTAAGCCTCACCTCCATATTTCACCTGTGCTCCATCGCCATCGACCGGTTTTATGCAGTGTGTGACCCTTTGCACTACACCACCACCATGACGGTGTCCACGATCAAGAGACTGCTGGCTTTCTGCTGGGCGGCCCCAGCTCTCTTTTCTTTTGGTTTAGTTCTGTCAGAGGCCAATGTTTCCGGTATGCAGAGCTACGAGATCCTTGTCGCTTGCTTCAATTTCTGTGCGCTTACGTTCAACAAATTTTGGGGGACCATACTGTTTACTACCTGCTTCTTCACTCCTGGTTCCATCATGGTTGGTATTTATGGTAAAATTTTTATTGTTTCTAGACGACATGCTCGAGCCCTCAGCGATATGCCTGCGAACACAAAAGGAGCAGTAGGGAAAAACCTGTCTAAGAAAAAGGACAGGAAAGCAGCTAAGACCCTGGGCATCGTCATGGGGGTGTTTCTAGCGTGCTGGCTGCCTTGCTTCCTGGCTGTTTTGATTGATCCATATTTAGACTATTCCACGCCCATGATAGTGCTCGATCTTCTGGTATGGCTCGGGTACTTCAACTCTACTTGCAACCCCCTCATCCATGGCTTTTTTTATCCTTGGTTTAGGAAAGCTCTTCAGTTTATAGTGTCAGGAAAAATATTTCGCTCTAATTCAGACACTGCAAATCTTTTTCCTGAAGCACATTAAGGAAACAAACAAACCAACCAAACGAAACCAAACGAAACCAAACCAAAACAAAACAAAACGAGTATAAATAAGAACCAAATACAGAAAGTGAAAGACATTATTTTGACTCTTAGAAAAGCAGGAGTGGTGGTTTAAATGAGAATGGTCCCTGTTGGTCACAAGTTTGACTATGTGGTCCCCAGCTGGTAGAGGTGTTTTTTGGAAGGCTAAGAGGTGTGGCCTTACTAGAGAAGGAGTGTGGCTGGGGGTGGGTTTTGAGGTTTCAGTAGCCCAGCCATTCCCAGTTTGGGCTTTCTCTCTGCCTAGAACTTGTATCAAGATGTAAGCCTTTGGCTACTTGCTTCAGTGCCATGCCTACCGGCCTACTGCCATGCTGTCATTATGGTGATCACAGGCTCACCCTCAGAAACTATAAACTCCAGTAAACCATTTCTTCTAGAAGCAATAGAAAAGTAACAAAACACCAGGTCACTGGGAATACTGGTCTATCTGTGACATTTCAGCAACTGCAGTTCTGTATGCTGCCAAGAAATCCTCCTAAAAGCTTTAACCAGTTAATCAATATGTCCATGGATTAATTAACTCTGCATCCAGCATGCAGACTGGTAAACATCAACAAGAACAACAACAAAAAAAGCTGTGCAAAAGGAATATGAAGTGTAAGATGGAATAAATGCATACCTATGGGTCAAAGACTGATGCCAGTAGAAAGAATTGTGTTTTAAGAACCCCAGGGAAACCTATGGGTCAAAGACTGATGCCAGCAGAAAGAATTGTGTTTTAAGAACCCCAGGGAAGATCCTTATGATCTGTTGGAGCTTTTAGTGAACTGCTTTATTTGACTCGATTCTCTGCAATGCCTTGGTTCCTATGCTAGGAGCTTTTGTCTTTTTGTCTTTTCTGACCTTCTCTCCCACTCTAGACAGACTGTGTTAAAGCAGTGGTCCTCAGCCTTTCTAATGCTGCAACCTTTTAGTACAGACTACGCGCATGAATTTATTTTGTTGCTACTTCAGAACTGCAATTTTGCTACTGTTATGAATTGCAGTGTAAATATACACAGAATATCTGATATGTAACCCCAGTAAAAGGGTCTCCAAAGGGGTAGTGACCCACAGGTTGAGAACTGCTGTGTTAAAGAGCCCTTGTTGTCCAGAGTGTACATAGTGTTTTATGCGTGGGACACAGCAGAAAGGGCCCAGCAAATACAGGAAGGATGAAAGGAGTCCTGCTTTCCACATAGGTATTTTCTGCAAATCTGCCCCAGGCTGGTGGTGGTTTTCAGAAAAGGCCCTCTGCTGTCCACACAGCCCAGCCGCCTGTAGACATTCCTTAACTGTGCCCTCCCACTTGCAAGAGATCTGGTCTAGCAAGAGTGCCAAACTGCCGTTGGTCTTGGGTACCAGGCTGTCTCTTGTTGTGTCCCTTAAACCAATTTCCACATTTGACTCTGTAATAATCCCTTTGTTAAATGGGTCTCAGACTGCAGGGTGGCAGTACTATCTGGTCCCTGTCGAATATCTCATGAACAGGAGTGTTGTATTGTTCTAAGGAAAAGTTTTGAAAGTTCTGTGCAGGCAGACTTGACCTTTGCCTATGTTCTCGTCCTCTGAAACACTCGCTTGCTTCCCTGAAAGTCTGTCCCGTTTGTGAACCCTTCACCCTCTCTTTCTACTTGCCATAACTTTCTTCACCTTGAAGATCAGTTTACAGATTGAATTCTTCAATATTCCTGTTGTGCAAATAAAGAATCTTCAAGGTAATATTGGATTTTAAGTTAAGGCCACTTATAAAACAATATTAGAAAATGTAGTTTTTCCTTAAAATTTTTTATTTATAACTTTAGCTTATAAATAGTACTTCTATTTGTACACTTGTGACTTTTGAAAACCACTTCTAAGTGTAAACACAGCCCAGTTGCTGCCTTAACGTTGTGCTTGTATTTTGGAGATTAAAATGTTTACATTCTGGTTTTGATCATTTAATTGGCAGACTAGTATATTATAACCCATTCTCAAGCTTACATAATGCCTTTTGAACTGAAGTCTTACAAATGGGTTGTTTTAAGATTCTTTTTTTTATGTAAAAATTTATTTGACCAAAATGTAGAAAAAGTGATATTATGTATGATACAATAGCAAGAACCTAAAGAACAGAGTAGATTTTATCAATTGCACAGTTTGCTCAAAGTTCATCTCCCTGGTAGTCTGATGCTTAATAAATAGGAGTGAGGGGCAGGGGTTCAGATAAGCTAGAAGCAGGGTGACTTTCAGTCAGGACTGTAAACTTGAGTTGGCCCCGCACTGCTGGGGAATGTGGAATGTTTCAGTGTGAGATGTTAACTTAGAAAGGAAAACTACAAAGCCAAAAAAATGTGCAGCCTACAGAGCACTCCACATCCAGTTCAATCAGGAGGTCTTGGTCTTTTATTAGTGTCATTCCCGAAGGAATTCAAGTCTTGGCAAAGTCAAGCTTCCATTTCTTGTTCCCTGAACAATGGAGATGAAGTTAAGCCAATTTCTTCTTCTATCACTACTTTGCTGCTGGAGAGACCTTTTGTTGCCCAACACTTGGTATTAGAACGATGCTTAATGTATTGAAGGCTAGTAACCTTTTTATTATTTGAGACAGAGTTTCGCTGGGTAGCCCTGCAGTGGTTCTCAGTGGGTGAATATTTCCTGCTGGGCATATCATTAGACCACAGCAGAAAAGTCCTGGAATGTGATTCTTGCTCCTTAGAGAACAATTCTGGAGTAAAGGGAAGATGTAACATGGAACAGCATTAAAGCTCAGTCAGAAGGCACATGGGCAACAATGATCACCCCAGCATTCTCGCCTGGAATGCTTAAAGACAATCTGTCCTGCACGGGGGAGTGTGGAGCAGACGCAGTATGATCAGGCTAATCTAGTTGTGTTTTATAACTTCCCATAGGAGACTGTTATTTTGCTCTGGGTAGAAAATTTTTACATATTTTCTTGTGACAACCCCTAGCCTCACAAAACTTCCCCAACAGCAACCAGCTACGATTAGATACTTGAACCTGTGCTTCAAAGTGTGGGGCTGACTAATTTCCAAGAACCAAATGCCCTCAGTCTTAAGCAACTATACTCAGT
>LR750439.1:178231-198231 GCA_902729485.2 Mus minutoides | reverse complement strand
AGCATCTTCTGGATATATGCCCAGGAGAGGTATTTCTGGGTCTTCTGGTACTATTATGTCCAATTTTCTGAGGAACCACCAGACTGACTTCCAGAGTGGTTGTACCAGCTTGCAATCCCACCAACAATGGAAGAGTGTTCCTCTTTCTCCACATCCTCACCAGCATCTGCTACCACCTGAATTTTTTACCTTAGCCATTCTGACTGGTGTGAGGTGGAATCTCAGGATTGTTTTGATTTGCATTTCCATGATGATTGAGGAGTTGAACATTACAAACACGGAACATTAAAACAACCCAATACCCAGTATATATACATTTATGTGTTCTCAATCCGGAAAGTTTGGGAAAATGCTCACTCATTCCAAGTGAGCATAAAATTAAATCTCAGGATCTCCAGCTGTGTTATCTTTACTTATGAAAGTGTTTCATTTCATTTCATGAATTCCTCAAAGGAAGCTATCAAGTTAGTTTTTCAACAAGTTGATTTAGATATGAGCAATTGGATTTTGTTTTTGTTGAAATACGTAGGCTGAGTTTTAATATTTTTTTGGCTTTAGTGAGTGATAGGAATGATCTGATATTGTATCAAACTCTAATGGAGGTACAATATCCAGTGCCCTTAAAGCTATTTGCATTATGATGGGCTTGTCCCATTTCATATGTGTCCTTCTAAGAGCCTTGTGGGAACCAAACTCAGGGCTTTCTTCTTCTTCCTCTGTTGTGTTGTTTTGTTTTCCTGTTTTTTTTTCTTTCAAAAGATATTAGTTTTGTTATGTTGTCCAGGTTGAAAATTGTTGCAATCCTCTTGTGTCTGCTTCCTGAAGGCTAAAATTACATATCTATTTAAAACACCCAGCTCCATAATGTTTATTGAGTAAACTCCTCAGTGAAGAATTAACTCTGATGTATTTTCTGTTGCTGCCAAGCTAAATGCCTGTCCACTCTACCTAGCAACTCTCAGGCCAGCCAGGACTGCACAGCCACACCCTGTTTCAAAAAGCCAAATAGAGGCTGGAGAGATGGCATGTCCCAGGGATTAGGAGAGTACTATTCCAACAGAGGACCCCAGTTCATTTGTCAGCACCCACATCAGTATGTTCACTACTGCCTATAACTCCAGCTCCAGGAGGGGTGGTATCTCCATGTCTCTGTCCTCTGAGGGCACCTGCACTCATGTGTGCAAACCCATCTTCCCCTTACTCCCACCCAGACACATAAGTAAGAATAACATAAAATTAAATAACAAAATTGGTAAATATAATTTATTTAAAATAAAAACAAAGTAATAAATTATTAAAAATAAATCTTTAAAAGAACCAATAATCTAGCATCCAGTAAGAGATTAATTAGTATTCGATGAATTACATTTTATTCTCTGTCTCATTTCATCTTTCTCTGCTCCTTTTTTCCCCCGACTTCACACTTTGCCACCTTTCACCTGGTGCAAGATAAATCTGAGTTTTCTCTGAGGTCACAGCCCATAGGACCACAAAGTTAGTTTGCTCTCTGGAGCCCAGTCTCTGGTGGCTTCCCATCATCTCAACTGGTGGCATAGTGAAGGTGATGGAAGAGTCTCCTGCACACTGCAGGACGCAGCAAACGCATCCTCAAGAGGCATGGTTTGTGCTTAAATGCGGAGGACAGAGCAGCCTGCCAGGAGCCTCCCTCAGCAGTATGGACCCATGTCCTACATGCCTACCACAGGGGGAGGAATGAGCCGGAGTAGAGGACGGGAGAACACAAGTGTCCCTTGCCTGGTAAGAAACCGACACACTAGTTACCCTTGGTTCAATAACTGTTACCAAAAATTACCAACTAGGAAAGCAAATCCTGGTAAAATAAAGGAGATTACATTACGAGAGGGAAAATAAATTCAGATAGGCTTCCAATGGAGTTGCTTTTGTTATTGGTCTATTGAAGGGAACCACACTTAGCATACTGGTCTGTATAAACAAACCTGGAACACTTCAAAAAGATCACTGTAATCCTAGAGAGGCAGGGGAAGGAAGACCACAGTAGATCCCACCTGTGTTTCCTTACCTAAGAAACTACA
Source organism: Mus minutoides (assembly GCA_902729485.2). NCBI lineage: Eukaryota > Metazoa > Chordata > Mammalia > Rodentia > Muridae > Mus > Mus minutoides. The sequence goes on along the minus strand of LR750439.1, from coordinate 196,177 downwards.
GGATGGGCCAGATGTGGGGAGATAAGAAGGAATCAATGTTTTTGCAGATAGTCTTCAAAGTGGGGTGTTTATGACTTAACCATTAAAATAAAATATATGTCTTGTAAAGCTGATATGATGTGTCTTCTGGTTCCTTTTCCACATGTTCATATCATTGAGTTGTTGAATACCATCTTCCTATTTAAGAGAAATACATATACATTGATATACTTTTGGCATTTAATATCTGGGAAACATTAGCACATTGACTTCTTTCCCATTTATTTCTGGTTTGGAGCAATATGTTGTTGCTTTCTAGCTTTTAGAAACAGGGTCTTGCTATATCACCTAGGCTGGCCTCCAGTTTGTAGTTCTCCTGCCTCCACCCCCAGAATGATGGAATTATAATTGGGCATACCATGTATAGCTTGGATTTTCATAATCTATATTCCATGGTCCTTGTGTCTGTTTCATTGGTTTGTAAACTTTTTCCACAGGGAACTAACTTTGAACCAAGTAGTTGAAAGGTCTTTTTTTTTTTTTTTGCCCCAGAATGATTATCAAGTCTTTCTTCCCATTTCCTAAAAGAAACAACCAAGAGTTCCCCATGCTCTCTCTCTCTCTTTTTTTTTTAGATTTTTATTTTATTTTATTATATGTAAGTACACTGTAGCTGTCCTCAGACACTCCAGGAGAGGGAGCCAGATCTCGTTACGGATGGTTGTGAGCCACCATGTGGTTGCTGGGATTTGAACTTATCACCTTCGGAAGAGCAGTTGGGTACTCTTACCCACTGAGCCATCTCACCAGCCCCACCCCCCCATCCCCCGCTCCCTTAAAGGATGGTGGAAATGCAGTGATTAACTCAGCCCTCTGCTGCTTGAGTTTGGGGGAAATGTAATGGGTTAAGGAAAAAAAAGAGCAAGACAACAGCTTACTGTCATAAAATACAGACATCATGAAGAATTTCGCATTTTATTGCTTAAAAACTTACTGTAGAGGTTTTTTTTAGAATTCGAAGGCAAATATCCAAAAAAGGAGGAGTTGGTAGGTGGGTTGGGGTGGGATTTCTTAACATGCCAAGCTTTAAAATTGCACACAAAAATTCATCTCTGATCCCTTCCCTGACAGTTTCCTTAGCACAGAGAAGTATCCAGCTGTCAGATTTGTGTGTGCCGCTGTTGGCCAGGAGCTCAGGAAGAGATGTAAGCATCTCTGTCTTGACTTTAGCTGCTATTCTGGGCAATTATCTTAATACAATATATGTTTTATGTATCTCCTATCTTCAGCTAATGTTTACTGTTTATCTTCCAAGTATATGTAACTATATTTTACTCTATTTTCTGTCTTACTCTATCCTTTAACTATTTTCCTATACATGTAATTATGAGAGAAGAATGAGAGGAGATACCGATAATTGCTAGAAGTGTTTCCTTCCAAATTAAAAGCAAGACAGGGTGTAGCTCTGTTAGAGCCCTCGCTGGTCATGCTTACAGCTTGGGTTTCCAGTTCCTCTCCCAAAACATACTTTACAAACTCAGGGTCAGTGCAATTTTCTGAATCATTAGCTTGACAAAACTGAAACTTAAAACTTTATTACCCATAGAGCAGCATATCTCAGACTGTACAGTTTTGTTTGGGGAATGAGATTTTTGTGAATAATCAGTAGCAGAAAATGCCTGAGTAATTTTATGGTGATTCTTGCTTATCTTTTAAAGTTAAGTAGAAATTTAATTTATTAAATGAGGTCATTAGGTGCTTAGGATTTCATTATCTTTAGTCTCATAGCTAAGGACTCAAAAATGATACATTATCACCTTGAATATTTGTAATGTGATGGAGCCTTGTAAATGCCATCTTCCTTGTATCTGTTTCTGTACAGTTTAGATTCTTATGTTTACTTTAATTGCAATTCAAGTTGATACAAAAAAGAAAAATTTAATACTAACCATAAGTATTAAATTTCTATATCCAAAGCCAATAAAATATGCTATAGTGTTAAGATTTCAAATAATCCACAGCCACTGGCAACAACTATTGAGGTATTGAAGCTAATGAAACACTGTTTTCAAAGGTGCTACATTCCCAGTGCTTTCTTCTTCATGTAAATATGCTTCAGGATGCACCATGTGTTCACTTTCCCAAGGGGTTCAATGAGTTTTAGATTCAGGCCAAAGTCCATCGCTCCAATCTGGCACACAATCTCACAAATGTTTGCCATTGGCGATGAGAAAGGCATGTCCAGACTCGGCACTGGAAAAACAAACCCGCATCAAAGCGGTGGGGTGGGGGAGGGGGTGAGCCAGCCTCATTGTTCTCAGCTTATTTATGTTACAAATGACAGGTTAAATAATAGACAGCTGTATATCAAATTCAATAGCAATATAAAACGTAAATCTCTGTTCCTGTAGATCCTCCACCACAACTCTGCTTCCTAAATGCAGATGCTAAATGAAATGAGAGCCCATGAGACTTATGGGGTCCGCCATTTCAACCGTTTTCCTTCATTTTGAACATTATTTATGTACAATCTTGGTAATCTTGGTCATGATTTTACTCTAAATTCTGCAGACTGTGTTTTTCACACTGCAAGGAGAAACGCTTCTAAGCGGAGGTAGCAGAGACATCAGCATTTGTGGCCGTTTACAGAAAAGATCATTTGGTAAAAGAAGCAGTGTGGCTTCAGATTTTAATCATCATTTAATTTAATTAGCAACTTCATGATCATTCTTGATTGCATTTTAATCCAGGAAATGGGATTAAACTTAATAGAACTGGACAAAAGAAATGCTTGATCAGTTTATGGACTCAGAACTACAAATTAATATGACGGCATATGCTTCTATTCTGGATACTTGGATGCTGGGTAACTATATCAATCCAGGTTTTTTTTCTGTTGCCTTCCTATTCAAGGTATGGTCTCAGACTAACATTATTGTCCTCTCCCAAGAGATTGTCGGAATGCGGACTTGCAGCCTCTAATGTCAGAATCAGAATCTAAACTTTAGAAAGTTCTGCAGGTGATTCATATGCACACGAAGCATGGGGAAAACAAATTCCTGGTCAGTAGGGACTTCCAACTTGTTTCGGACTCAGACCTAAGCAAGATTCAATGGACAGTTGCCCTGCCAATCATTTTATGGTTCTTTTCCTTCTTTCACAGAAAGGAACACAGCTTTTTTGAGAAGCACTCATAGTACCCACAGGACCAAGACAATGAATTCACCTGACCTCTGGAGCTCCCCGGAAGTACAGTTTTGCTTCGCTGCTGCAAACAGTTCTTGCCCGAGGAAGGCGAGGCCTGTGCTCGTTGTCTGTGCCATGTACCTCATCATGATTGGAGCGATAGTGATGACGATGCTGGGAAACATGGCTGTGATCATCTCTATTGCCCACTTCAAGCAGCTCCACTCCCCAACCAACTTCCTTATTCTCTCCATGGCTACCACAGACTTCCTGTTAAGTTGCGTGGTCATGCCCTTCAGTATGATTCGGTCCATTGAGTCGTGCTGGTACTTCGGTGACCTCTTTTGCAAAGTTCACAGCTGCTGTGACATCATGCTCTGTACCACATCCATTTTCCATCTCTGCTTCATCTCAGTTGACCGCCACTATGCCGTCTGTGACCCTTTGCACTATGTCACCCAAATCACCACCCGGGTCGTAGGGGTCTTTCTACTCATCAGTTGGTCTGTTCCCATCTTTTTTGCCTTTGGCTTGGTATTTTCAGAATTAAATTTGATTGGTACAGAGGATTTTGTTGCAGCCATTGACTGTACAGGTTTGTGTGTGTTGATATTTAATAAGCTCTGGGGAGTGCTGGCTTCCTTCATAGCTTTCTTCCTGCCTGGGACAGTCATGGTGGGGATTTACATACACATTTTCACAGTTGCCCAGAAACATGCCAGGCAGATTGGTACAGGTCCTAGGACAAAACAGGTCCTCTCAGAAAGCAAAATGAAGGCCACATCCAGAAAGGAAAGCAAGGCCACCAAGACTTTAAGCATAGTCATGGGAGTATTTGTGTTGTGTTGGCTACCCTTTTTTGTCTTGACAATCACAGACCCTTTCATTGATTTTACAACCCCTGAAGATTTGTATAATGTTTTCCTTTGGCTTGGTTATTTTAATTCCACTTTCAATCCCATCATATATGGCATGTTCTATCCCTGGTTTCGAAAGGCCCTGAGGATGATAGTCACAGGAACGATCTTCCGCTCTGACTCTTCTACCTCAAGCCTGCATCCTGTACATCCTTAGGTAATGCCTCCATTAGACTAGATTTTTTTTTTAAAGAAAGGATCTCAGATGCCCTTTGTCTCCAGGGAAAGGGGTGGGTTGGTTAGACAAGAATAACTTTCCAGCGGACACAATGGCTACCTGAGAAAATACCAGATCTAGTGAGCTTTGTTGTTGCTCCTGCTGCTGCTGGTGTGTGCCAAGCCTCTCAGAGTGGTTTATGTCTGGATGGCTACAAAAGGCACTCATGTGAACTAACAAGAAAACAAAGCTAACTTCTTCTCAAGGCTGCGGAGGCCTGGATCATGAGGTTTGGTGTTTTAGTTGCTTTGGCTTAGATTTAGTGACTATCCTCCTCTGAACTTGGAACATCAAAGGAGGAGTCATGGAGACCCTCTACAATCACAGACAGCAGTGTAGTGCGTCTGGATTTATCCAGACCTCTGTGGAGTCCATTACCATTTTTATAAGAGATTGAGAAGTGGCTCAAGCACATCAGAAGCCTGAACTAAGGAATATGGAACAAGAGCAGATAAACGGACGCAGACAGCTAATGGTACTTTTAGATTTAACTCTCCTTTTGAGAGGAATTGCTGGGGGATTTATAATATTACTGAACGGTCAGTAATGAAAAGAAAATAAGAAAGAGTTTTAGGAAAACGTTTTCTTTTTTTTTCTGACACACAGCTTTAATGTATATCAATATATATACATTCTGTGAGCATATGTGCTGATATGTATGTGTGTGTGGGGTGGGGTCGGAGTATGTGTCAGTGTTGTGTGTTTTGTGTATGCACTTACTGTTAGTCAAGACTGAACTTTATTTACAAAGTTGAGCCATTTTCTCTTCTCATACTTTTGGGACATCACTGCCTCACTAAGTGTAGTTTTTCCATGTCCCGTTGTCTTTCCATGTCCCGTTGTCTGTCTTTCCCTTCCTCCTCTCTCATGCGTGCATTTCATTAAATTTTGTCCTTCATTGCCTTGTCTCTTCTTTTGCAGCTATAGCAGTAATATCAGAACGTTTTATTAAGTAGACTCTCCTTGTATAGTCACTTGGCCAAATGATGTCACAGTCTGCTGTGAGATACTGTGGCCTGGGAATTTCACAAGTCTTAAGTGAGCCTTGAGGAGCCTGTTTGCATCTCTGAATCTACTTTGGCCCAACATTTCCGCTGACCACATACTCCTGAGTTCAATAGACCTCTAAGGAAACATTTCTATTCCCATCTGGGAACCCCTGGAGATCTCTGTGTTCTGCATGATCTTTCAGAGGTCAGGATTTGCTCATCTGAATAGAGCACCTTCAGATGTACTGAGAAAGCTCTGTGAATTCCTTTTACTATTAAGGAAAAGATTTGAAGTGAAAGTTTGATTTTGAAGGGCTAGGCCACAGTTTATGTCTTGTGGTTGAAGTCATTTAATCCTTTAGATATTCTTTACCCTGAAATCTGGTGGCAGCATGCAGAAGCTATTGTGTTCCTTCTTTTCGAAGAGCCAAAGAAACGGAAGAGTTCCTGAAGGCACAAGATGCCTCCTTGTAATTAATTGCCGGGACAGCTTAGAACTCTTTTCAATGGTGGCCTGCTTCCTTCTGGTAGCTTAAAAAGGCCCTTTGCACTGCTGAATCTGAGTGACTGCATTCACTCGTCACAAACTCATTCTCTCTATTGAGCCTCAAAAGTTCAAAAGGACACACAACCTGTGACAATCTGAAGACCTGGGGCCTGTGGTCTTCTCACAGGTCAGCACTTTCTACTCGGAAGGCAAATAAAGGAAAATGAAGGAGCTAGAGGAATTCTACCGAAGTCAAAATCATTCCTTACGTTAAGGAATTCTACAGTTTACAAGAGTGTCTGTGAACATTAACTGAACTGTCCTCCAGGGCATTCTGGTCCACTCCTCCTGTGGCAGCTCACACAGGAATGAAATTTCCCACCACACATCCCTCAGTTGTTCTCTTTCTAGGATGCTCTAGGCTGGACAGAGCACCTATTATTAGAGGAAGCTGGTGACCTCCATGGGATCCGTGGCTCTGGACAAATGCATTTGGGTTAATAAACATTTGTATAGGCCCTATTTGCTGTTGCTGCTCTGTGTGTTCATTTTCCAGAGTTGAGACAAATTCCCTTTTCAAGGAGCTACCACCTCCAGTAGGGGGAGGAAGAGACACGCACCAGGACTGAAGGGCCATGACATAAATCCAGACATAAAAAGCTTTGAGAGCACCGAGGGGGAACACTTAGCCTCACTTAAATATAGTGGAGACCGTGGACTTTTAACTCAAGGAGATATATCAAGTTCAGTAAGAGAGGCAGCATCTCTATTAGAATTGGAATAAATGCTAGGGAAGGTAACTAGAGCATCGGAGAAAGACCGCTGGGCGATCTCATGCTACTTTGAGGAAGCAGGAGGTACAGGTGCTGAAGCCGGGCTGCCACGTGAGCTGTAAAGACAGTGGTGGGTGGCCATCTGTGGACAGCCAGTACTCTGCAGCCCAGGCTCATGAGTGTCATGTCAAACCCAGGGCCCCTGGTGCACTGCAGTGGCAGCTGTCAGGAGGGAATGCTGTGGAGCTGCAGCCTGTCAACTTCTTCTTCTCAGCAGAGTATCAACTTTTGCATAAATGCAAAGCGATGGCCACAGCCTGCCTTGTTGTGTAAAATCCTTTTGAGTGTCAAGAGCATTTTGTATGTGATCCCTTTAACGTGGGATCATGTCCAGAATGAGGCTTGGGAGGTGCAGTTTCCAGCTGAAGTTGTCACGAAATGGCTTGTCATAGGAAATAAGATGAGAGAAAGAAACAGCAGACTGTGTTCAGCCAGCCAAGGAAGACAAGCTGAGCTGCAAGGGAGTGAGACAAGGCTTGGAGAGCTCCATGTGCAACCTGCCAGGAAACAACATCCATTCGGTGAGTATGAAATATTTACACATGAGGAAATTTCAACTGCTAAATTTCCACATTTTTCTCTATACCCCACTAAAACATTTAGGATCTGTGTAGCTCAGGCTGATCTAGGTGTCTCAATCCTCCTGCCTCAGCCTCTTGGGTGCTAAAACAACAGGCCTGTATATCTATTACAAACTAGTTGTGATTCTTTTCTAGATGGACATATGAATGAAGAGAAAAACCAAGTTATTCAGTGTAAAGATAATATATGATATTATTCTCACACAGGCCTTTTCCCAGGTTGGAAAAGCTCTCCCACAGAATCTGTGCTCGCTGCTTCAGTGTTTCACCACACGTGAGCTCTGAAATGATCTTCTGATGGGGAATATACTTGCTTATAGAGAGAGAAGGGAGGAAAACATACAATAGGGTTTTGAAGCAATCCCTGTAGTGATCTACAGTTGGGAGGATTTTGAGTTCCAGCTCATGGAAACAGCTTATTATTATTATTTAGATTACTACTCTACTGCTCTGAGGTAATAGGCTGCTGAAGGTTCAGTTAAATAAAGCTTATTCTTAATTCCCACTATCTCGGAGAGCAAAGTAATGAAATGAGACTCAAATCTCCTGTTATGTAACTTGTCTTTTATGACCATAGTCATTACCTGCCATTATGTAAAAGCATAATAAGATTACGCTTTTACAAGTATTTTGTTCTTCTCGGTGATGTCTCTCCCTTTTCTTGTTCACCTAAGAAGGGTCTGCGGCACACGGTAGGATCTGTTCATGAGTAGAGTGGATGGGTTTGTTGTGAACATGGAACGATGGTCATTCAAGGCTTCCGCCATTTTTCGAAGGACAAGTTAATGAAGAAGGCATGAGTTATAGAGCAAGACAGGCCACGCTGGCTTGGCTAGTTCCTCCTGAGTAATCTTGGACTACACCCTTTGCCTTTGTAAACCTTTAGTTTCTAACCTGTATATAAACCCAGCAACAGTCTTCCTGCTTTGTGGGATCAATGGCTGTACAATTAAGACACATGCAATAATTTCTTACCATTACTAATCATCTTTCTTTTAAAACTTTATGGATTCTTACTTTAACGGGAGAGATTTTCCTTACAAAAGTGGCTGGTGAGATGGCTCAAGTAAAGGAGCCCATAGAACAAGCCTAGCAAACTGTGCTCGATCTTCTGAACCCACTTAAAAGTGGAAGAAGAAAACCAACTCCATAAAGTATAATGAGGGAACCAACCAGAGACCGACTGTGATCTGTTACTTCTATGTACATGTGTCACTTCCTGTGTACATGCATCACTTCCTGTGTACATGCATTCACTTCCCGTATGCATGCATCACTTTCTGTATGCACTGTCACTTCTTGTGTATATGTGTCACTTTCTGTGAACATATGTTACTTCCTGTGCACATGCATTCACTTATGCATGAGTCACTTCCTGTAGGCATGCGTCACTTCCTGTGTACACGCATTCACTTCCTGTATGCATGCGTCACTTTCTGTGTACATGTGTTACTTCCTGTGTACATGTGTCACTTCCTGTGAGCATGAACAGATATGTGTGTGCAGTTTTGCTTCATATGACTTATAGATACCTGTCTTTTCTATGCAGAACATTAGTTGTTTTATCAGCTCTGGTTCCCATGTGCTGGAGAACATCAGAGCAGTGTGTGTATGAGGTATGTGGTGGAAAAGAGGTGCTCACATCAGGGCAGGTAGTCTGACAGAAAGCAAGGAGGTGTAAAGGAGGGAGCGGGGCAAAATACAGCTGCCAAGAGCACACCCCAGTGACCCATTCTGTCCGACAAAACATCACCTCTCACCTTTCCTTCCACTAAATCCATCAAGTACAAATCAAGGAAGAGGTTAACTCATTTATTATTAGATCAGAGCCCTAATGATGTAATTACTTCTGCAAATACCTCCCAGGTGTATTTTATTAATCTCCTAGGGGTTTCTCATTCCTATCAAATTAAGAATTAAGATTAACCATAATTTTTACTAATAATGTCATGAACATATTGTAATTGTATAAACATACAGCAATTGTAAAACTGTATCATCAAGTATTAAATGTTTTTATTTATTCTTTGACACATTAATGTATAAAACAGTATATTTTGACCATATCATTACCCTTTTCCTTCTCTTATCCTTCTCCTACCTTTTCTCTCTACCAAGTCTCTCTTCTATTTCATATATTTAAAAAAATGATCTACTAAGTTTAACTTGGATTGGACTCATAAGTGTGGCTATGGGCATGGAAAAGTTATCAGTGGCTACTACTGAAGAAAAATTACTACTTTTACCCCAGAAGCCATTAGCTACCATTAAGTCTTCATCTTGAAATGGGGCCTCATGAATCCCTCTCTTGTTTATGCTGGAATATTGACAGGTTTGGTCTTGTCTAATGTAGGCAACTTCATTTGATGCAAGATCATAAATGCAATGGCCAAGTTATGTCCAGAAGAAAGTATTCACAGCACTCCTCCCATTCTCTGCCTCTTATATCCTGTCCCCCACCTTCCATGATATTCCATGAACCACGGTGTAGCAGACGTTATAGGAAGTCCAATTTAGAGTTGAGCACATGACAGCAGTCAGTCATTAATTCTCAATGCTGTGACCAGTCCTGACACTCCAACATCACTGACAACTTAAAAAGGCTTCTCTAACCAAGCTCAGAGCAACACAAACGCTTGGGCATGACTATAAGTCTACAGAATGCAGTTGGACAACATGACTCTTTAGCAAAACAGCAGTAGTAAGTTCTTCCTTGGGGCTTACATTTTCTTCTTCTATGGGCTTTTGGTCAGGTTTACAGCAACAGGTATACATTCCCTCATGTGGAGCAGTCTTCAAATCCAATCAAGAAAGTGACTGGTTGCCTAACATTCCTGCCATTATTGCACCGGTAGAGACATATTATGTAATTAGTTTTAGTGATAGAAAGATACATTGTTGCAGGAAGTATACTATAGTGTAATTTTAAATAATGTTTGTTTAATCCATCCTCTGTTTGAGACATGCAGGTTATTTCCAGCTATTACTACTATTCACAGTGATCTGTAGTCTATACACAGTTCACATTTGTGTGGACAGCTCTCTGAGATATAGCCCTCAAATTGTTACTGCTGCTTTCAAGAATTCATGACCACTATCTACCCCCCACTCCTTGTTCTAGAAAGAACTTAAGAAAGTCTTCAATGAACTCACATAAAAAGGAGACATGGCAACTACTTTTTTTTTTTTTTTTTGAGAGAGGGTTTCTCTGTACAGCCTTGGCTGTCATGGAACTCACTTTGTAGAGGCAAATACTTTTAAAAGAGAAGAAAAGAAAACCAGAATGATGTGGGAGATGACACTGGCCAGGGCAAGATGAAAGTCTTCCACCGACAGTAGTTCCATAGAGCTCAGTCAAGTAAAGTTATAGTACAAATCCTAACCACAGGCTCCTGTACTTCCCCATGTCTCACTGCCATCCTCCTGTGCCTTTGAAACCCTTTTGTCTTCATTAGGGTTTTACTGCTGTGAAGAGATAACACGACCAAGGCAACTCTTGTAAGGATAACATTTAATTGGGGCTGGCATACAGGTTCAGAGGTCCAATCCATTATCATCAAGACAGGATCATGGCAGCATTCGGGCAGACATGGTGGAGGAGGAGCTGAGAGTTCTACATCTTCATCTTCTTTCTGCTAGCAGAATACTGGTTTCCAGGCAGCTAGGATGAGGTTCTTAAAGCCCACACCCACAGTGACAAACCTACTGCAACAGGGCCACACCTTCTAATAGTGCCACTCCTTGAGCAGAGCATATACAAGCCATCACACCTTTTCAGTACCAATGTGCCACATGTGAGGGCTTGTGGATCCTTACAGCCAACAGAGCTCTCCCATAGCAGCAGCAACACAACTTCTAAGCTGGGTTGTGCATTGTGATATAACTCATTTGGTGCTTGGGTGGTGAAGTAAAAGCTTCACTGCTGAGCACTAGTCACAGAATTCTCACCATGTGACCTAGTCTGGAGCGTATTCCATTATAGTTGGGTCCGCGATTCCTATGTGGCTGATGCACACGAGGTTCTGGGAGAGACTTTAAGCTCGGTTCCCTGTCCATGAAGATTTGATGGGGACCTGGAAAGAGACAGGAATATACAATCAAACATCCTATATAATGAAGAACAGAGAATCTTTTAAAAAATATGAGTAGGATATATAGTCCAGTCTATTGGGATCAAGGAATAATTATTTAACAATGTATACAGTACAGAGGAGGTTAGGCAAAATGCAGTGGGACACATTTAAAAGACACCAGAAAGTTGACCATGCTGATGACACTTATGATGATGCTACAAACAAAACAAAATAAAACAAAACAAAACAAAACAAAACATGTTTCTTAAGATCAAAACATACTGAACCACCCAGCAAAGAACATATATGGACCTCCTGGCACATACGTAGCAGATGTGAGACCTGAACAACTGGAGAAGTAGTATCCCAAAAGCTGTTGCCTGTTCATAGGATATGTTCTTCTATAGGGGCTGCCTTGTCTGGCCTCAGTAGGAGAGGAAGCACCTAGCCTCACAGAGACTTGATTGATGTGCCAGGGCGGGGGGGGGGGATACCCTGGGGCCCCCCACTCTCTCAGAGGAGAAGGGGGGGAGGATGGGGGAAGGATTGTGGAGGAGGCAGGAAGGGGGCAGTGATAGGGATGTAAAGTGAATCTGTAAAAAAAAAGGTACTCTAAAGGTAACACAAAGAAGAAACGTAAGCAAATGCCTAATAGAGTGTAAATGTAGGCAGCGTGCAAGGAAGCAAGAGAAAGCAATTTTTGTTGATCACCCACTATGCTCTAGGACAGTGGTACAATGTGTTTCATTTAATTTTCTAAATATTTTAATCCCAGTGGATTAGAACTTATTGTTCACAACTCCAAGACCACAGGACTCATGTGTTAGAAGTGATGCTTAAAGCAGATTTACCTCTCTGGGAAGCCCGTGCTACTTGTATTCTGTGCCTTACTAGATCTTCCTACTTACTGGATTTAGCATCCGAGGCCCTACTAAAAGTGGCCTGTTTTGTAGTCCATAATCACACCTGGCATTGTCAGCCCTAAATGAGATGCCAGCAAATCCCTCTTACTCAAGGGTGATGGGAGCTCGTGGAAGGTGCTGGAAGAGTGTCAGAGCCAGAGGGGATGGAAGACACCCGGAGAGCAAGGCCCTCTGAATTAACCCCATCAATGCTCATGTGAACACAGAGACCAGGGGCAGCAAGCAGAGCGCCTGTGCGGCTCTGCACCAGCTCCTCCTCCTGGACACCATGGCTGCCAGTTTACAAATGTAACGGGGACTTGAGTGTGCAAATGAGCGAGTCTCTGTTTTTTATGTTTTTTTTTTCTCTTGTACTCCTTTTGTTTGTTTTGTCCAATTCTGATATGTCGGCTTTTGTTTTATCTTATGGCATTTCATGATTATCCTTTAGAAGCTGGTTTGTTTTCTAATGTGAGGCGGAAAGGGAGTGGATCCTGACAGGGAGAAGAGGATAAGGAGAACTGGGAGGAAGGGAAACTGTAATCAGGATCTACAGAGAAAAAAATATCCATTTTCAGTAAAAGAAAAGAGAATGCACTATTAAAACCTTGTTATCTGGCTGTTTCCAATACTGCTCAGGAGGTTCCTTTAGAGTTCTTGGCTTTTTCTCTAGAATAGCTTGAAATAGTCCATCTGTCACCAACCTTCAGAGTTGTTCTCTTAACAATTTACTTTTTTTTTTTTTTAAAACTTATTTGTGTTAAACAGTACCTTACTGTTCAGACTGACCTCAAGCTTAATTAAGATCCTTAGCTGCTAAATTGAGGGATTTCTAGGCATACAGCACGACTGTTCAGGTAAGGATTAATCAGGGCCATTTCTAAGCTATTTCTCAGGTAAGTAGAAATGAACAAAGAGACTCCTGGAGTAGAAAGGCTTTATGAAACTTTCAAAACCCCTCTGAAATTCAGTAAAGCATATGGTAAATTCATTGTGAAGTAATTGTTTACAAAGGAATAACTTTGTGGCTATCCCCCAACACAGGAGTGTAAAGTAGAATCTAAAACCTCAGTGCATTTTAGATTGCATCTCTAATTACTTGCCATATTTGGAAAGGAAAAGAAACAGTGGAGATCTGTGAGCAGGTGAGCTGGGTCCCTTGGTGCCCTTACTCTGTTCGGGTGTGTCAACTCACACGAAGGAACCAGTTCTACTGAGAATATAAAATCTCCCTGACCTCTTGCCTGTCACTTTTATTGATAGAGGAGCTCTCTGCAAGTCCGTGCACATCTGGGACAGGCACTTCTTTTATGGGGACACTATTCCCTGCTTGAGTAAGTAGACTGGAAACCCTCAGCTTACTTTTAAATTTTTTTCTTTTTTTTCCTTTTCCTTCCTTCCTTCCTTCCTTCCTCCCTCCCTCCCTTCCCTCTCTTCTATCTTTCTTTCTGTCTTTCTTTCTTTCTTTCTTTCTTTCTTTCTTTCTTTCTTTCTTTCTTTCTTTCTTTCTTTCTCCTCTTTCTCTCTTTCCAGGTCTGATGTATCCCAGACTAGTTTTGAACTTGCTGAGGCTCCAAAGATGGTCTGAGATTCAGATTTCTCCTCTCTTCAAGTCCCGAGTGCTGAGATTACAGGTGTGTGCTACCAGAGCCAGTTTATGCGGTGCTAGAGATCAGGCCCAGGGCTTTGGGCACACTAGGAAAGTGCTCTATACATTCAGATTCAGCTATGGCCTCAGTTCAGTGTGTAACACACATTTGATAGTCTGCAGGTTAGTGTTAGATATGTATTTTCTCATTTCGGATAGTTTTACCCTGTGTGATACATTTAAAAAGGTGCAATGCAAAACAAAGCACTAAGGAGAATTTTGTCTTTTTTTATTTGTCTGTAGAATTCTTCTTTGGGGATGAATTGATAAAATTTAAAACTTTAACCTCCTACCTTTTGGTCAATTTACTTGATTATTGAAGGAGAAGATTAGCTATTCTCTCTCAAGAATCAATTTGTTCCCAATAGTTAATTTGTCGCTTGGGTTCAGACTCCAGAACTTCAGATCTCACTTTGAATTTGGCAAGAGCCTTATGAAGAAGGAGAATGCTTTATGGTTTTCATACCAAATTCTAAGACACACTTTCCTTTGAGGAAACATTTAGTCTACATCTTTCTTTTCTTCTTTTAAGGATATTGTCTGAAGTAGTTTTAAAAGAGCCTTGTGTGATAGACTGGCTAGCAGAGTTGGCTCTGTGCCTCTACTCCAGCGATGCACTTGATTTTCAGGATCTATTTGATCCAGTACTCAGGGACCAATCAGTTCCATCACCCTTTACTTTTCTCTTCTATTTAATTATGTGATTGATTTTTTAAAAGGAATATTATTATTATTAATATTATTATGATTCTTCTTCTTATTATTATTGTAGAAAGGGTGACCAGTTCCCAGAGAAAGCAGAAGAACAGAACCTATAAATGAGAGCTGTCCTCCTCCCAGGCTCTGGAGAGCAGCCTACAGCGTTCTGCTACCAGGTGAATGGGTCTTGCCCCAGGACAATCCACCCGCTGGCCATCCAGGTCGCCATCTACCTGGGCTGCGCAGTGGGTGTGCTGATCACAGTCCTGGGGAATTTGTTTGTGGTGTTTGCAGTGTCCTACTTTAAAGTGCTCCACACCCCCACCAACTTCCTCCTGCTCTCCCTGGCCCTGGCAGACATGTTGCTAGGTCTGCTGGTGCTGCCCCTGAGCACAGTCCGCTCTGTGGAGAGCTGCTGGTTCTTTGGAGACTTCCTGTGCCGTCTGCATACCTATCTGGACACGCTGTTCTGCCTCACTTCCATCTTCCATCTCTGTTTTATTTCCATTGACCGTCATTGTGCCATCTGTGACCCCCTGCTCTATCCCTCCAAGTTCACAGTCAGGACAGCCCTCCGCTACATCATGGCAGGGTGGGGGATACCCGCAGCCTACACTGCCTTCTTCCTCTACACAGATGTGGTAGAGAGAGCACTCAGCCAGTGGCTAGAAGAGATGCCTTGTGTGGGCAGCTGCCAGCTGCTGTTCAATAAGTTCTGGGGGTGGTTAAATTTCCCTGCATTTTTTGTTCCCTGCCTAATCATGATCAGCTTGTACCTGAAGATCTTTGTGGTCGCTACCAGGCAGGCTCAGCAGATCAGAACTCTGAGCCAAAGCTTGGCTGGGGCTGTCAAGCGGGAAAGAAAAGCTGCCAAGACGCTGGGCATTGCTGTGGGCATCTACCTTGTGTGTTGGCTTCCCTTCACAGTTGACACACTGGTGGACAGCCTTCTTAACTTTATCACTCCACCCCTGGTCTTTGACATCTTTATCTGGTTTGCTTATTTCAATTCGGCCTGTAACCCCATAATCTACGTCTTCTCCTATCGGTGGTTTAGGAAGGCACTGAAACTGCTCCTGAGCCGGGAGATCCTCTCACCACGGACACCGACTGTCGATTTGTACCATGACTGATGCTAGCTGGAGGGAGGACGGCAGCATAGCCATAGGCTATGGCGGTTCCCTAGTTTGTAGGCAGCTCCCGGGGCTTAAGCATGTTATTTAGTCAGCAAAGAAGTGCAGCTCGGCGGCTCCCATTCAGTATTCTCATGGAGGAAAGTAGGGAGAGGGCTGACTGAAGTCTTCTAAGCCCTTTAGAAAACCAAGAGGTAAGCAAGTGTGGGGGAAATGTCCAGCCTCTAAGTCATTGTTTCTTAGAAACTGAGAAGCCCAGGAGGAAGTCGGAGAAGTCTGGGGTTTGATTTCTAAGTTCTGGCCCAGTGGGAAACTCCTGGCGGCCATTGTTTTCTTACTGGAAAAAAAAAAA
This sequence comes from Mus minutoides, assembly GCA_902729485.2. NCBI lineage: Eukaryota > Metazoa > Chordata > Mammalia > Rodentia > Muridae > Mus > Mus minutoides. The sequence continues at coordinate 180,181 of LR750439.1, read as the reverse complement.
TCATACTTACATGAAATAAAATACTGTCTAATCCAATTTTGGAAAACTTGCCTGAGTCATAATTTCATGGCATTGTCAAGTGGGGTCCAACACTTTGAATAGGCCTTTATTAAAATGTTCATTTTAAAATCCCCATCTCCTTAGAACCTGACTATTTAAAAGTCTGGAAGCCTTCAATGTGGGGGTAATTTTATATTGTTAAAGGAATATTTTCTTCCTTAAAAATACAAGAGAAACCTACAATTGTGATGTATTTTGTGGTAATTACCCACATTAATTGCCGATTAATATTCCTCCTTTTCATTTGCATCATACAGACTAAACCTACTGTTCCCACAGGCCTGGGTGCGGATTGTCAGAGGGAAAAGTAGTACCTGAGCCACACGGAGGGATTGCAACAAATATCCATTAGCACTTGTTACTAAGAGGAGGGTGCATCCGCTTCTGTCTTTTTCTTTAATATTTCGCAAAAACCTCTGGTCTCCCTGCCCCCATGGTTTGCACTGGCTCTGTTTGCAAATGAATAATTGGTTCTTTGTAACATTTCTTTGTAAATTAATTTGAAGCTTCTGGAGTCCAAATGTATTTATAGGTGTGTGTATATATGTTTATGGTTTTGCCAATCTCAGTAAACAGACCACGGGTGGATGCAAGTGTTTCTGAAACAACTTCAGTGTTAAAACTCACAAAGAATTTACCATTAAGCAGTTTAAGTAAAACAATCATTCATGCTCAGATAACAATCTTTAAGGAAGTAAATGTCTACCAAATATTTTGTTTTCTCTTCTGTGTGGGACCCAGCTTTAAAATCATACATCTCTCTGTGTGTATTTGTACGTGTGTGTGTGTGTGTGTGTGTGTGTGTGCATATGTATGCAAGCAGGTCACAAAACAAGAAAGGAGATCACGGGGCGGGGAGGGAGAGATCTTAAAGAAGGTGGGGGATGAGAAGGTAATAGAATGTAGGAGTGGAGCAGAACCAGGACTAACTGCAGAAAATGAAGAGAAGCAGCCAGAGGGGTAAGAAGCATGGGGGACATAGATGAGGGGAAGTTCCAAGAGCAATCTAGTCATGGGCGCCCATTGAGGAGCTGAGATGAAGCCCAGTACTTTGTATAGTAACCAAAACACAGTAACCCAAAAAATGCCTTGTCTTCTTGTTATAAAAAAAGAAGTAAAATTTTTTTTGACCAACAAAGCTAATTAAAATTGGCTTATTCCATTTATCATATACAAACATAATATAGCATTTAAGCACATACATAGAGGGAGAGAGAGGGGGGGCTTCTAATGGCCCCAAACTTAAAAGTTTCCTTGTAACATATTTCTTATTACTTTAGTAGGTTCCGTTTTTAGATGCCAAGAAACTTCACACATATTAATTATAATATGCATTCATAAATTAGTCATGCTAAGCAGCAAATTTCTTTCCCACTCCCAGGGTATGGCACGCTTCATTCTAAGGGCAAGGGCATTGGCTGCTCTCCAGGAAGTCTGCAGCCCAGAGGCAGGGAGGTGACTCTCCTCCTTAAACATCCCACTGTTCTCAGTGGGTGGAGAAAGCTGCCTTATCCAGACCAAATCCAGGCTGAAGACAAGGAGGGATGAGAAGGGAAAGCCAGCTAACCGACCTGGATGAGGGATGGACAGAAAGAGCAGGAGGCTGGGATTCTCATGAGTTATAGAGCCACAAGCACATGGATGTTGTCATAAGAAGTTGCCACACATTGCCAGTGACCCAGATAGAAATGAGAGCCTGAATTATGGAGGGAGCAGAGCTTCTGGGTGGCTGGGTGAGGTACCTGCTCTCAGGACTCAAGGACCACTCATTCTCCTTCACCATCTTTGCTATGACTCCAGGCTGTAAGAGGCAAATATCTCTGTGCTGTTTGAACAGTAGAAACCTGTGCTCAAAGGCATGCTCCTGCGAGCTCAGCATGATGTGATGCT
>LR750439.1:158430-178131 GCA_902729485.2 Mus minutoides | reverse complement strand
TTTTTTTTTTTTTTTTTGGTTTTTCGAGACAGGGTTTCTCTATGTAGCCCTGGCTATCCTGGAACTCAATCTGTAGACCAGGTTGGCCTCGAACTCAGAAATCTGCCTGCCTCTGCCTCCCAAGGGCTGGGACTAAAGGCATGCACCATTAACGAAGAAAGTCATAGACTGATTCATGGCTGAGCTCACTTCTTTCATGTCTGTCTTCCACCATCAAAAAAGGTGGTCCCAGCAGAAGTACCTTTTCCAGCCAGGGTCTCAGAGAAAGAAGTCACAGGAGGGAAGAGTGATATAAATATACAGCTACCACATTCCTGCAGCACTTGCTTGACACAAACCAAACGTAGAAAAGAAGAGATTGCCCCAGGCATTATCAAGGAAGATGCTTTGCAAGAAGGCCAGGTATTCACCAGACAGCACAGATGCATGGGAGGCTAAGTCTGCTTGGACGGGCTAGACTCCGGAGTAACTAGAAGTGTCAGGAATGGCAGGTAGTGAGCTGTACAGAAGTGTCAGGAATGGCAGGTAGTGAGCTGTACAGAAGTGTCAGGAATGGCAGGTAGTGAGCTGTACAGAAGTGTCAGGAATGGCAGGTAGTGAGCTGTACAGAAGTGTCAGGAATGGCAGGTAGTGAGCTGTACAGAAGTGTCAGGAATGGCAGGTAGTGAGCTGTACAGATTGCTTCTAGTTTTTGCATTTAATTCTTTATATAAGCTTGCAGTGACCATGCCATGGGATGTGTCTAGTATAGAATGAAATTTATTTAGGGCATGGGAAAGAGAGTTGAGAAAGGAATAGAGACAGAGAAAGAGAGAGGGGGGACAGAGAAAGACAGAGAGAGAAGAGAAAGTAGAGAAGAGGCTACCTAGGAACATATGGAGAGGGAGGAGGAGAGGGAAGGAGAGAGAGAGGGAAAAAGGGGTCAGAGAGGGAGAAAAGGGTTAGAGCAAGGGGGGGGCAAACAGTCCTTCTTATAGCAAGCCAGGCCTACCTGGCTGTTGCTAGGTAACTGGCTGTTGCTAGGAATGCTAACTTGCTAACAGGGTTGCCTCCTATTTCCTACTTTGAACCCAAAAGGGAAGATTAAAAACAAATCTGGAATTGAATTTCAATGGAATGAGTCACCACTATTCACCTATGTGGTGAGCATGGGCTAACCCACCAGTCACTGTCACATTCTAAATACTACCTCATGCTGCTTCTGGCTAGCGAATTCCTTGCCTTCCGGGGACTTGTCGCCAGTACCTCCTCCTCTGGCAAGCTTGGGTTCAACATTTCTTCTCTTAATAGTTTTTGTTTGTTAAAATTTTAACCTTAATAAACAGGGCTGAAAATATCAGTCCTTAAGTAGACTTGAATTTTTTTTCTGTAATTTGAATCATCATCAACATGATCTTCCCACCGCTGGCCAAACCAGAGGTTCTACTACAGGCACACCACAAGGTCCCAGGACTTAGAACCTGCAGTTCCATTGTTCCTAAGGGTTAATCAGAATGGTTTTGAAGAACTGGGCCTTAGCCCAGGCCTGGGAATGTGACCTTTGTGGCTCAATGCTCCAAGGCATACTAACAGATAGTGACATTCCTCCACCCATCCAGGGTTCTGGGAGTGTTCGTTCAAAGAAGGGCACCCTGACCCACCCTGAAACCCGCTATGCAAATGTGCTACTGTTACAGGCTCAGAGAAAACTGTCTTGAGAAATAACCCACACAATTACCAGGTATTCCTTGTGACTCTTGTGACTTTGTACTTCCTTGTGACTCTTAAACTGGTATTTTTGATATTTTCCATCAATGCCCTCCCCACCCACCTTGAGTTGTGGTTTCTTCCTTTAAATGTCCCCTTATCCAGCTGCTCGAGGCCCACAGTCCTGTGTACACCATGGGTCCCAGAGCGCTCTTGGAATAAAAGTCCTCTTGCAGTTTGCATCAAGACCGTTTCTCGTGAGTGATTTGGGGTGTCGCCTCTCTGGAATGTGAGGGCGTCTTCTAGTTTCTGTGTCTTTCAGCTTGCAGGCTGCTTTGGGGGATCACAGGGTGAGTCAGGAGTAGGGTCTGATAGACCTAGGTCCAAATCTCACTTGTCCCTAAGGTCTAGGTCATGTATCTTTTCCTGTCTAGACCCTCAGGGCCTTCTTTTTGGAGTACAGGATAGTAACATCTCAGAGATTTCACTGAAAATGACTGCTCACAGCAAGACACAGTTCACTGTAATGGATGGAAACACATGGATGGTTAAAATCTCAGCATTTTTTTTTTAGACAAGTCTTTTGAAATAACGTTCTGTGATTTTTATCTATTTAAAATATTTTGTATATAGAGACAGGGAGAGAAGGAGAGAGGAGGATGTAAATGATCAATATACATGATGGATTTAAGTAGTTCATCAATAAATATCTGCATCCCAGGGAGGCTGAGAACCCAGTAGTTGCTCAACAAAGCAGCATGCCCCACTCAGCAATTCCAACGTGGCACTGAAGGCTTGGGGCTCCATGGAGAGTCCATATTAGGACGGAGCAGCGGGTGTCTGACATCATTAGAATGCTGCAGAAGCATCTTTAGATACACTCAATTTGGATGGAGAAGCAGAGCTGCTCCTCCAACTCCTTCATATCTGAGTGACCCCTTGGAAGGCGCTTCACACTCTGAGGCTAGATTTTTCTCCCTCTGTTACACCGTATTTCAACAACATTTTTATAGAAATGACTGCTAGTGTGTATATGTCAGTTTCTGTCATACTCAAAATCCTGATACTGTAACCTGCCTTTCATTAAATAGAGCAAAGTGGGGAGATGCGGCTGTGCGCGATGCCACTTGCACACCCTCTCTCCCAGGCCACTAGGTGGAGCAGTCTACTTGGCTTCTGACTGAGAGCTCCCGGGGAAGCGTGAAGGAAGTGTCTGAAGGAATGAGCGGTGGAATCCAAGCTCTACTCAGTTGGTCATGTGAGGGTATCTGCCAGGAGAGCGCTCCAACATCGCAGGGCTTCACAGGAGCCAGAACTAGGTCTTTCCAAGCTAGGCTGTGGAGGTACTTGTTTTGGGCTTCAGCTATGTCTAACCTGTGCCTGATTGGTATCATTGCTTCCTAGACGTGTATTTGGCCTTAGGACTTTTGGAAGATTCCAGAACAGGATGCTGGATATTGTGAATATATTATGTGTGTTTTGTGGGGGCAGTGAATATATGTTTTCAATGTGAGAATATCTAAAAATTATTTTTAAAATCATTAGCATGATAGACTCATATGTTCTCTTATGTGTAGAATGCATTAATTGTACCCCTTTGTAGTATTTCTTCTTGTTTGTCTTAAATTTCTCCTTGCTTTTATTTATTGCTTAATTTTTCATTGTTAAATATTGGTTGTATATCATAATGGTTCTATAATGACATTTCATTCAAATATATGACATACTTCAACCATATTCCTCTCCTGATAACCTTCCCTTTATCCTCTTCCCACTAATACCCTAATCTCATTTCTATTTTTATGCCATATATATGTAAAAATGTGTACATTATTTATGTTTGTCTATGTGGTTTTCTATATCCATGTAAGATCTAGGATCTAGAAATGAGAGGAAATATATATGTCTTTCTGAGCTTGAGTTTTTTCACTTAACATGATGACCTTTGGTTGAATCAAAGTTTTGGCAGGTGCTCCAATTAAATTCTTCTTTTCAATTGAATAAAACTCCATTGGCCATTGTCTTAGGGTCCTACTGCTGTGAGCAGACACCACGACCAAAGCAAGTCTTATAAAGCACAACATTTAATTGGAGCTGTCTTATAGGTTCAGAGGTTCAGTACATCATGCTTAAGGTGAGAGCATGGCAATGTCTAGGCAGACACGGTACAGGAGGAGCTAAGAGTTCTACATCTTCATCTGGAGGCTGCTAATGGAAGACTGACTTCCAGGCAGCTAAGATGAAGCCTTAAGCCCATGCCCACAGTGACACACCTATTCCTACAAGACCACATCTTCTAATAGTGCACTCCCTAGGCCAAGCATATACAAACCATCACATTCTACTCCCTGGCCCCCAAAGGTTTGTCCAAACATATGAATCTAGGAAGGCCATTCTAAACATAGCATAATGTTTAACCTAACCATCCTATATTTAGGCCATCCTAAACATAGCATAATGCAAAAATACATTTAGTCCAACTTCAAAAGTCCCCATAGTCTATAGCAGTTTCAACAATGTTAAAAGCCCCAAGTTCAAAGTCTCTTCTGAGATCCATCCTATCACTTAACTGTAGTCCCAAAAGCAAGACAGAAAACCAGCTGGGCAAACTCTAAACTCTGTATCTCCATGTCTGATGTCAAAGCAATCTTCAGACCTGAAACTCTTTTTTTTTAATCTTTGTTGTCTATAACAAATTTCAGTCTCCTGAGCTGGTTCCACTCCCTGTTAACAGCTTTCCTCAGCAGATAGCCCATGGCTCTAGCATCTTGAATATCTTGGGGTTTCCAAGGCAACTTCAATGTTACAGGCTCATGTTTTAATGTCTGTCCACAGATGATCTTCTGGGCTTCTCCAAAAGGCTGGCATCACTTCTCCAGCTCTGTCCTCTGTAGCACTCTAAGCTCAGGTTGATCCACTCCACTGCTGCTGCTGTTCTTGGTGATCATCCCATGGTACTGGCATCTCCAATTCACTGGGGTCTTCTGCTGCAACTAGACTTCACCAATAGCTTCTCATAGGTTCTCTTCATGGTACTAAACCTCAAATCCTTTGCATGACCCCTTCAGTCCTGGGCCACCAGCTACAACTGAGGTTATACCTTCACCAATGGCCTCCCATGGCCTCTCACAGTTCCAAGCCTCAGCTGCTCTTCATGACCCCATCATGCCTCAAAACCTGGGTGACTCTTATACATTACCATGTCCAGCTGTAGCACGAGGTACAACCTTGGCTGTCCCTGAAACACAGATTCTTTGTGCTCTCAGAAAACACTTCCCAGACTATTTTACCTTAGTGATGCTGGTCTCTTCTTAATCACCACTAATTTCTTAGCTCCATCTAACCAGCATCAATTGTTCCAGTAGTCTCCTTCTCCTCTGAACTATAAAGCCAGAGACACATGGCTGAAGCTGCGGAGTTCTGCTGCTTGTAGGAGCTGGAATGTGGCCCCTTGTTCTATTACATTATCACCAGCTTTCTGTTTTCCAAATACTTCACTGCCTAAGCTTGGCTGTCCTGGAACATACTCTGTAGACGGACTTTAAACTCAGAATTTCTGCATGCCTGTCTCCTAAGCACTGGGGTTAAAGGTGTGGTCCATCAAGCCTGGATTTAAGTTTTTCTTCCCCTAGAACTTGCTCTGTCTCAGGCTAGCCTTGAATTTAGAGAGATCTGCTTGTCTTTGCCTCTTGGGATTAAAGGCTTGTACAACCGTGCGTGGACCTAAACTTAGCTGGGTTGGATCTTGCCCTAAGGTCACTACTCCCTTAACTCAATATCCTCGAACACAGGATTCAGCTCCTTTTCACGTACCTAGTGCCCCTTTAATGTTTGAACCATACATTTTGTATTTTTCCTTTCTCAGCTTGCTATGCTTGTTTAAAAATGTTCTTCATGACACGTAACCAGGGGAAAAAGTCTGTGATGGGTATGTCTGAGACTTCCTTTTGTCAATGCAACTAATCAGAGTCTTTTCACCTTAGCCTCAGGCAGACCCTTCAGACAAGGGCAAAAAGTAGCCACATTCTTCACCAAAATACCACAAAGCAGTCTCTAGGCCACCTATTGAAATTCTCCACTGAAGCCTCTGTGACCAGGTCTGCACAGTTAAAATCACTCTCAGTGACACTATCTTCCATGTTTCTACTGGGATAGCCCATTAAGCTCCATTTAAAGCATTCCACTAACTTTCCAAATCCAAAACCCCCAAATCCACATTCTTCCAAGCAAAAGCACGGTCAGGCCTATCACAGCAATATCCCAGTCCCTGGTACCAACTTCAATCTTAGCGTTCTTACTGCTGTGAACAGACACCATGACCAAGGCAAGACTTATAAAGGACAGCATTTACTTGGGGTTGGCTTACAGGTTCAGAGGTTCAGTCCATTACCATCAAGGCAGGAGCATGGCAGCATCCAGGCAGGCATGGTGCAGGAAGAGCTGAGAGTTCTACCTCTTCATCTGAAGGTTGCTAGTGGAAGACTGGCTTCCAGGAAGCTAAAATGTGTGTCTTAAGCCCATGCCCACAGTGACATACCTATTCCAACAAGGCCACATCTCCTAATAGTGCTTCTCCCTAGGGCAAGCATATATACAAACCATCACAGGCATATATAAAATTTTTCATTATTCATTTGTCTAATGGTAGATAGGCTGAGTCTATAACTTAGTTATTGTAAACAATGTTGCAATGAACATATGACTGTGGAATGCTGACTCAAAGTGCTTTGATGCACCCAGATGTGCACACACACACACAGAAGGTCTGCCTCTCACCACTTCAGAAACCTCCACACTCATTTCCATTGTGGCTAGACTAGTTTGTACTCCCTGCAGCATTGGGTGAAGGGTTACAGCTTCTTTATAGTCTCACCAAGGTAAACAGCTGACTCTGGTCTTAGTTTTAGTTATTCTGGGTGGGCAAGGTAGCATGAATCTCAAAGTAAGTTACACTTGCATTTCACTGATGGATAAGGAGGCTGAAATTTTTATATATTTTTTCACCACTTGCACTTCATCTTTTGAGAGTCATCTGCCTCTTTCATTAGTCCATTTCTTGACTTGTGTGTCTAGTTTTCTAGTATTTGTGTTTTTTATTTCTTTATATAGTTCGGGTGTCAGTTCTGTGTCAGATGTATAGCAAGCAACAATTTTTCTCTTGTTTTGTAGACTGTAGATTACTACATTTTTATGTATTTCAGAGAACAAAAATTGAGCTTATTTATTTAAAAAATACTTGAAACTTTGCTTCTTATCAGAGTCATGGCTTACAAAAGGGGGATGCTATTCCCTGTTCCAGTGGCATAGAGCATGGATTCTACTATGGTATAGGCACAAAGTTCATGTGTTTTTTTTTTTTTCCAAGTAAATCAATGCATATTTGAATGCTTGCTGTTAATTCTACATAGTTACTGAAACTCACAAAGTCTTCATTGTAACTAGACTTTATTAAAGAAGACTAGGGACTTCACTTGAAAGAATCCCCCTAATGAACAGGTAATATTCCATGCACATAAACAGGCCAGTGTGCTGCAGGGTTCCGTGTGTCACATGTACCCAGTTCCCAGCCAAGGGAGCAGCCACATAATCACACATAATCACAGTGCCTTCTCTCAGGATATCGTGATATAGGAGGACAGCAATAACACCCTGATCAAGGTGGTGTCCATTTGCAAACTGTCTCCCTGCACCCTGGGACCTTTCACATGACTGACTTGATTAAATTTGACAAAGAACCTTTTGTATGTTTGTTTGTTTGTTTGTTTTTGTTTTTGTTTTTGTTTTTTTTTTCGAGACAGTGTTTCTCTGTATAGCCCTGGCTGTCCTGGAACTCACTCTGTAGACCAGGCTGGCCTCAAACTCAGAAATCCGCCTGTCTCTGCCTCCTAAGTGCCTGGCGTCTGTTGTCTTTGAAAGGTCAAAGGAAATTGGGAACCGGGGGGGGNGGGGGGGGGGGGGGGGAGCTAGCTCACACATTGAATGAAATGTTTAGCAGGCTTGGGTCAACCCGGAAGCCTTGTAAAGAAAAGAGCATCCGAAGGTATCTGTAGTGCTTCAGGAGACCATAGCAGGATAAAGGGAGATGAGTGGATTAGAGAGGGAATGGAGGGAGGGAACTAAATGAAAGGAGTGTGGCTTGTTCAGCTCTGAGAAGAAAACAAATAAGAACTTAACATTTATTGGTTAAGTTCCTTTTTTTGTTGTTGTTTATTTTTTCCCAGAGAAATGGCAGCAAGGTGCTCACCGTAACAAGACTGGGAAATGCTAACTCATTGTCTGTGGTGTGAGCAGCCGGCCACTATTCTTCTCCATTAAGGGTTTGCTGAGAACTTTAGACACTCAGTTCATTTGGGAATCAAAGGCACCCGCATGTTTCTCTCTGCTGCTGCTTATATTTGCTCAGAGAACAAGTTCATAGTGGCTGAGCTGTTCTTGAACACCTGGCCACTCATAATAACCTTAATAGCTTTCTTAAACCACGGATAAAATAAAGCGTAGATCAGAGGGTTCATGGCTGAGTTATAATAAGCACACCACACACAGATTTCATAAATGTAGGCAGGGGTGATGAAGCCCATAAAAGCATCAACTAATGAATCAATGCTGTAGGGCAGCCATGATATCATGAATGCTACCACAGTGATCCCCAGGGTTTTGGCTGCTTTTCTCTCTCTCCTCGCCACTCTGGCTTTGTAGCTCTCAGAGGATGATTCTGTTTTGCTCCCAATATTTTCTATCTTTTTAGCCTGTTGTCTAGCTACCAGAAAAATATTACCATACAGAATTATCATAACAAGTGTAGGTATTAAGAAGGAAAGAAAATCTATCAGCACCCAGTTCTGATTCACAACTACCTGACAGCCCCCTACGCAGTTGAGGGCACTGGATAACTCCTCCAGGCCGTCATCATAAACCCCTGTGTAGAACACAGCGCCACTGTACACCAGGGGCAGAATCCAGGAGATGCTGATGCAAATTCCAGACACAGACACTGTGAACTTGGTGGGATAGACCAGAGGGTCCGTGACAGCGATGTACCTGTCGATGGAGATGAAGCTCAGGTGGAAGAGAGAAGAGTAACAAAAAGCCACGTCACAGCAGGTGTGGAAAGTGCAGAAGCTTCTTCCAAAGTACCAGCAGCTCTCGATGGACCTGACCATGCTGAAGGGCATCACAGAGATGCCCACGCAGAAGTCAGCGCAGGCCAAGGATGCGATGAGGAAATTGGTGGGAGAGTGCAGCTGCTTGAAATGGAGGATGGATATCATCACCATGAGGTTTCCAAACACCGCCAGCACAGCCCCAAAGCCAAAGACTGCATAGAGGATGACCCTCGACCCAGGAGAGTAGGGGGTTTTCACACAAGACCCGGTCACGTTCTCATAGCAGAGCTGCAGGACGGTGGGCGGAGACGAGTTGCTGCCCATGCTGCTGCTATTTTGCACGGGCAGAAAGCCTGTAATTAAATTCGGTTTTCAAGATTCAAGAATTCTAACTTTCAATACTGTAAGGGGAAGAGGTCCACACCAATCCACCAGGATGACAGATGATATTGTGAGATATTAGGTCTAATATAATTTTTTATTTTTAATCTTTCTGACAATTTTCAAATATTTTCTGGGGAAAAACTCCAATAAATGCTATATGGTCCAAAAATAATGGGGAATAAATTTTAATGAGCAGATGAATCGTTTTCTTAATTGGTTAAGTCTTCTCTGATTCCTAAATATGTCTTTATATTTTATTTTTACCTCTGTGTTTTTCCGGCAGCAGTCAGGAAGAGTGGCCGCAACGGTAAAGTTGGCGGGTCACCTATAGGTTTACGTCCATGTGATGTGCTTTACTGCCTAGACGTCCTCTAGCTAAATAGACATCACCGAAGGGAGAACCCTTCTTTGGAATCCCAGTAGGGCAAGGTGTGAACCAATAAGATTATATTCAACAGTGATTATTAGCAAAGTTGGTCAACAAAACAAGTCTCTTCTACATTAATTACTATTAAGTGTCTTAGGTCAAATAATTCTCTTTCCTTTGTTTACAGACTTGAACAGGGTCTTTCTTCTCAGTCATAACCTAGACACCTTCCTGGGGTTTTAAAAAGATACGATGGAGCTGCAAGGTTTAAAGGTCAACTTGTCTCCTTCAGGTCTGTTAAGAGTCATTTATGCATCTATTGGGGCAACTAAGCAGAAAGATAACAAGCCATGGAGAAATACTACACCGTAGAGAGATCTATTACATGGAGGCCTAAAGAAATACATGATGTTTAGATGCAGCAGCTTTTCTCGGGGACTGCTGGGGAGATGAATTCTGCTCTTATGCCATTGTTACCTGGGGCGAGGGTCCAAAGTCTCCCTGTCCATGTGACAGATCTGTAGTGAGCGCTCGCCTTGTACACAGCTTCCTTTGTGGTTACCAGACACTGGCCTTTCTGGGCATGCTTCTATGGGTTTTTTCAGTTTACAAAGAACAATGTGCAGGGAGTGAGGACTCTGACCTGGGTTTTGTGTTCATAGTCTCAAACCTGGCTAAGGAGGTGGGATTAAGAAAAAACATTTTCAACCTTCCTGACAAAGAGTTCAAATCTCTGGTGGTCCATTTATAAGCCTGTGTGGTGCATTATAAAGAACAAGAGGTGTTTCCTAGGCACCTAGTGGTTGCCTGATCACAAGTCAATCACACCATTTTTCTTATTTAGCTCTCATTCACAGTTCTTAGTGTCTGATTTTATAAAATGATGTTAATTGCTTGGGTGAAAACTCTATGCCAGGCTTTCCCTGTTTATGTTCTATAGAGATTTGAAACAATCCTGTATTTTGTGTGGCACCAAGTAGCATTCCTGTGTACAACCAGCATTATCCACCCACAACCTGCAGATATGAATGTCTGCAAACACTGTCATATAGTCTCAGCAGACAAACTTACCCCTTCCTCACACTGAGATCTATGTTCTAGTAAATAAAAACTTTTCCCCTGGCATCTTTGACATTGGGTAGAGAGATAACTTCATAGCTCCCTCTATTATTCTGAGATTCATTCATTCATTCATTAATGAATTTGTTACTCAAACCATAGTTAGTGGATGTCTGTAACTGGTTATAAGGTAATGAAAAATGCACGTGGTCTCTATCATCATGAAGCCTGAGGCGGTGAATCTGAAGCTCTACTGAAACATAAGCAGGGAGCAGGACATGTGGGCTGCAGCACCAGAAACAAAAAGACAATGCTTGCGATAGTACGGTAAGCATAAGCACAGGTGGATCCAGGCCAAGGATCCTAAAATAGGGTTCTGCAAATGCTGCTTTGGTATTTGTACAATCCTATTATATATACACACCTATGTCATCTAAGCTCAACAGAGGACTGTGGGCTAACTTGTACTTTGAGGTTTACTAACTTAGTAAGGAGTACTTCTCCCAGTGATGAGGTGGGATGTAACTCTTCCCAAGGCCTCAAAATTCTTGCACAAATACAACTCTCTAATGTTGTCTCCCAAACTACTTCTAAGTAAATAGTTTAGCAATGTTAGGAAGAAGTCTGATGCCCGTGGGTTTATGACTCTAATGCCCAGGAAAGGAAGCTCAGGCAAACTTTTGGTTCTTACATCAGATAAAGTTTTCCTTCTCATTTTCATGCTTAATCTTTAGTTTGGTCCTTCAAGAAATCCCTAATGAGGCCATCTCTCCAGTGATTGAACGTGTGAAACAGTCTTCATTATGACCAAAGTAAGAGAAGGATGTGATAATGACGTCCTGTGGTCACGGCAGAGCAGAGACTCAGAAGAGTGCTAATGAGAGGAAGTGTTTTAGTCCTGTCTCCATGGATTAGAGGATGTAGGTAACCAAACACCAGACAGGTTGAAGCATTAATTTGTAAATGAAGAACACTGGGCATTGAGTTTGCAGCCAGCTTGTCTGGTAATGGTCTCAGACACTCTGTGCGTTGCTGAATCAATTGAATTCTTTGCATCACCACCGAGGGTTGACAAGTGTTTCTCTAAATGTGTCTCTAAACTGTTTATGGGTATTTGGAGTAGGGTGAGAAGGTGTAAGAAACCGTGTTTGTTTGTTCTTTTCTACAAGTGCAGTTTAGCACAAGTTCTTTCTTCATCTGCTGGTCAGCTCTCAGATGCCACGCAAGTTTGTCTCATCATTGTGAGCACTGAATGCTTCAGTTTTAGTACTTCAGTTAAGGCTTCAGGCCACATCTGCTGAGTCTGTCTGCCCTCAAAAAGCCTGTTTGTAGGCAAAGGATGAAAAACTTCTACACACACACACACACACACACACACACACACACACACACACACACACANTCTGCCTCTCTGCCTCTCTGCCTCTCTGCCTCTCTGCCTCTCTGCCTCTCTGCCTCTCTGCCTCTCTGCCTCTCTGCCTCTCTGCCTCTCTGCCTCTCTGCCTCTCTGCCTCTCTGCCTCTCTGCCTCTCTGCCTCTCTGCCTCTCTGCCTCTGCCTCCCGAGTGCTGGGAAGGTATACACTACTACATCTGGCAAGAATTTCAATTCTAATATAGTCCAAACACTATTTCTAAGCTTGAAATGCTGTACTAAGGGTATATTTATTAGCTTCCCTCATTTTATAGTGACAAATAACATACAGTTATACAATCATATACATAATGTGTAAAAATGAATCAACTTCTCTCTCTTTCTCTCTCTGTCCTCACTATGTAGCTCTGGGCATCCAAAAACTCACTACTTAGCTAAGCTGGTCTCAAACTCACATAGACCTGTCCACCTCTGCCTCCTGAGTGCTGAGATTAAAGGCATGAAACAACAAACCCAATACTGTGTATGTGTGTGTGTGTGTGTGTGTGTGTGTGTGTAATATACATTATTACCCAATAGTGTGTGTGTGTAATATTCATTGTTATTGCTTTCAAATTATCAGGCTATGGAGAGCAAACTTTTCTCTGACCGATCTTCTTCATGTTGATGTCTGAGAGAACTATACTTTTTCCTTATTTATTTATTTAATTCACTTTACATCCTGATAGTGGCCCTCCTCCCGCCTCTCCTCTTAGTCCTACCCTACCAACCTCTGTTCCTATTCCCTGTCCCCTTCTCTTTAGAGCCCCCTCTCTTGTATCAACCTGCCCAGGCACATTAAGTCTCATCAAGACTAAGATCATTCTCTCCTACTGAGGCCAGAGAAGACATCCCAGCTAGAGGAAAGGGATCCAAAGGCAGGAAACAGAGTCTGGGTCAGAGACAGCCACTGCTCCAGTTGTTGGGAGACCCACATGAAGACCAAGTTCCATATCTGCTACATATGTGTAGGGAACCTAATTCCAGAGGACTATACTCTTAATATGGATCTCAGACAAATAAAGGACCTTTTAATAGTTCCCTCTTTATAGTACCCCTGTTCCAAAACCTCTCTACAAAAGAAAGGAATGAAAAGAAGCCAATGAATCTTGTATGGAATTTTCTGTGCTTCTACCTCTAAGCCAAATCACACTAAAGTACTCCGAATCTTGGAGTAAACATGAACTCTTCAGGGGGCTCTGCCCCAGACACTCTGCTTCCTTCTTACAGAGGCTGTGTGATTATTTTTATTCGAACCCTCCATATTTACTCCTCAGATCTTGCCATACACAGCTGAGACACTGTTACATGAGGAAACTTGGAGAAGAGACAAGCCTGGGTGCTCCTGTCTTCTAGGCCATATGAAACTCACAGACCGTGGTCTCCTTGGGAGTGGCAACATAGGGCCACTCTCAGTCCACTTTCCTTCTACCACTGTTTTCAATTCCACCTTTATGTTACTCAATATGAATAAAGAGTGAGTTCCCAGGGCCATTGGATAAGGAAGCCTGAAAGGAGAATGAAGCTTGAATTGTTTTATTACTACGTTCTTCAGGAGAGTGACAGAGTGACCTCAAGCATACAAGTCCATGTGGTTTCTTCTCACCTTTAGACTCTAAAAGGGATCAGGAAGAGGTCTGCCGGGATGGCACACTCATACCAAGCACCTACTGTGAACATCATTAGCCAGAGCCATCACACATGAACCCCATCACAGAGCCTGCGATTCTAGCTCTGTCATTGAAGGCAGGTCGCACTAAGAACACTGTTAGACACAAAGAAAATTATTGCCTAACTTTCAATAGTCCCCTTATTTAATTTCTTTTTTTATATGAGGTATGGATGCTATATAAAGAAATTATATTGGAGCAGAGAATGGATAGCCATGGACCCATAGAACCAGGCTGGTATGATTAATGGAGGAAGGAGATGTGCTGAAACCAGAAGAGGACTCTTCGCTCTTTCTGAAGGACCATCCTGGCCCTGTAGCTAGTCAGAAACAGCACAAGTGTAGCCAGGACCCCATAGTCACTTACTGTGAACATGCAGATTCGCATTTCTTAAATCCTCCTGGATTTAAAAGAAATATGTTAAAATATTTCTGCCTTTAAAGGAATATTTCTGCATGTTTATTCAGCCAAAATCCACTGACTAATCACTATGTTCAATACACACTGAAAGGTTTTTGCTGGAGGCAAGCAGATGGACAAGGAACAGAAACAAATATGTGTGCATCATTACACTGCAGAATGTAACTCGGTAAACGGGATAAGCGACCTGGGTCCTAAAACCTGAACGACTGGATGAGAAAGCTTCCACAATCACTTTTGTCTCAAACTTTTATACAGAGGACACTTGCCGAGGTGAAGGCTCACGCAATGCAGAAACATGGCTGTACTCTATTTCCTCACAGAAAGCTGGTGCCCATGGAGAGTGATTTACGATTTGTCACCTCAGCTAATCCAAGGGTGACTAAGTGGACTTGAATATGCTGGTCTGATGGAGAAGTTCAGCGATACTGGAGGATCAATCTGTATAAAATGTAATCATTGTGTTCTTTCACATGTTGACAAAGCATGTGCTAAGAAGCAAAAAGGTCGATGATTGACACTTTTTTTTTTGTTTCTTAGTCTAGGAGAAAAAATATCTTGTACAACAAAGGTAGTTTTGTATTAAGAAGCATGCATGAGAATATTGGCAGACTGAACATTGATATTAAATTAATCACTCCTTCGATGTCTACTCTTCTCTGTGAGTCTCACTTATACTTTTTGTCATGACAGTTTGTTCCACTGAAATAATATCGGTAAATACATTGTGCTTCAAGAGGCGAGAAGCAAGTTGACAGCAGTGTCTGGGTTCTGTGTCCTCAGTGAGTGGGGGAACATTCAGGGGTAACCTTGCGACCTCTGACGTCGCAGCCGTGAACACTCACGGCAAGGCTGTAAATCTGTGAATGGGTCTTATTACTTATGATGCTTGTGGCCTTTATTGTTGCCAATAACTGAGCTGACATGCTTGTTTTCCGTGAACGAGACTGTGTGTGTTCTTTGTGATGAATGATTCTGAACACTTCATGTTTGTGTTTTCATATAACACCTATGTTTTCTCTTCTGCATTTAAATTTTATTTGGAAGAAATACAGGATAAAGATATGTGACACTAAGGGACTGAGCTAATATGAAAGGGAAAATGCCATAATTTAGAATTGTAAATATGTTCAAATATTTAAAATTATATGGAGAGAGATATGCATTAACATGGACACACACATTATTTTCTCAAGAAAACTAAGGAAAGGTTTACTAATCCATAAGATATAGGGAAACTCAAAACAAAACCAAGCATCACAAGAGCAAACAATAAAAAGCAAAGAGTGGAGAATCCCGTCATTCCTACGATCTTGTCATAATGAAACCATCACAATTATATTTGAATGTTATGCTAGTAAGGGAGCACGAGAAGCTGGATTTACATGCTTGGATCACAGCTCGAGCATAACTTATCACTTAATATTAACAGATCTGGGCAGTCAATCTCACCAGTGATTTTTCTGCTGTGAATCTCTCCAGTCCCCAACTAAACCAAGAATCTACTCAGGAAACAAGTTGGTGGTTGAGGAATTCTCCCTCAAGATTTTGCCAGTGACAATGAGTTTGATGGCTTTTCGAAACCAAGGATAAAAGAAAGCATAAATCAAAGGGTTCATGGCTGAGTTATAATAAGCTATCCAAACTAGGATTTCATACACATATGTGGGCGTGATGAACCCTAGGAAGGCATCAATGATGGAGTCAATGAAATATGGCAGCCATGAAAGGAGAAAGGCAGCCACTGCGATGCCCAGAGTTTTGGCTGCTTTCCTCTCCCTCTTGGCCACCCTGTCCTTGTAGCTGTCTGATGTCCTGGCAGTCTGCTTGTTCATCTTCTCAATGTTCTGAGCCTGCTGTTTAGCAATGAGGAAAATCTTAGAGTAGACAGTCATCATCACAAGGGTGGGGATAAGAAATAATAGAAAGTTGATAAAGACCCAGCTTTGATTCACTGCGATTTGACAGCCACCCACACAGGTGAGGGCACTCACTAGATCCTCAAGCCCAGCTTCATTGGCTCCCGTGTAAAGGAGGGAAAAGCTGTAGATGATGGACAGGAGCCAGGAGAAGGTGATGCACTTGCCAGAAACAGAAGCAGTGAATCTGGTGGGGTAGGTCAGAGGATCACTGACTGCAATGTATCTATCAACAGAGATGAAGCACAAGTGGAAGATAGAAGAGTAACAGAATGACCCTTCAAAACAAGAATGGAACTTACAATAACTGTCCCCAAAGTACCAGCAGCCCTCCACAGACCTCACTGTGCTGAAGGGCATCACAGTCAGTCCCACCAAGAAGTCAGCACAGGCCAGGGATGCCACTAGGAAGTTGGCAGGAGAGTGCAGCTGCCTGAAATGAAGAATTGATGTCATCACCAGGAGGTTTCCACACACAGCCAGCACAGCCCCAAAGCCAAAGACTGCATAGAGGATGAGGCGAGGGCCTGGGGAATATGGGCTCCTGACACAGGATCTGTTCAGGTTCTCATAGCACAGCTCCGCAGATGTGGCAGAGAACAGATCTTCACTCATGGTTCTGGATTGATCACTGAGAAAATGGTCAATCAATTTGTCCATGTGTGTTACTCCAGTTTTCAAAAAATCCTTGAGAAAAGATATAAAAATACATTAATATTACTTAATTCCCTTCTTGTACCTGTGAACTATTTTAGCCATGTTTAGGAATCTAGTTATTCCTTCATTACATAAAGTTAATTCCATCATCCTGGATAAACTTAATTTGTACTGTCATTACTTTCTCTCTAATGCTTAAGTTGTCAGTTCCAATTGTTACACACAATGTTATTTCTTTCTATTTTCAAGTGTGCTTGTGAATTACCTACGTCTGCATACTGGAGAAACCAAAGCCTGTCTTCCACAGTGCTCTGTTGTGTGGTATTTGCTTGCAATCGCCTTTTATTGGCAATGCTTCCCCAACTGTACAGACCCAGGAGTGCCCAAAGCACACCTTCCCCGCAGGAAAGTAGTTTAATGACTGCCAAAACCTAAGGCCCTGAAGACTGAATCCCTGGTGTAAATGGGCAAGTAAGAGATGTCATGTCATTTCAGCATGTCTTATGTTTATGCAAACAATCACATTCACAACCATTTAATTAGTGGTGGTATCAGATCCCTTCTGGAGATGTGGGCAATATCTACCCTGACAGATTCTTGTTCTGATTTGTAAGCCATGCTGCTCTCCTATTGCTTGAAACTGCCATTGTGTTGTTATGAGAATTTTTATTTACTATTTTCACATTGACTATCTTTAAAATGTCTTCAGAAATCTTTTTTCTTTCCAGTATTCCTTTTTATTAAAATCATAAGATGTTAAATTAGTACCAATAATTACATAGTTTAAGATCTGGAGTGCCACAGGTTTCGTTGTTTGTTTGTTTGTTTGTTTGTTTGTTTGTTTTTGGAGGCAGGGTTTCTCTGTATAGCTCTGACTGTCCTGGAACTCACTCTGTAGACCAGGCTGGCCTCGAACTGAACTCAGAAATCCGCCTGCCTCTGCCTCCTGAGTGCTGGGATTAAAGGCGTGCGCCACCATGCCTGGCTAGGTTTAGTTTTAATAACTGTAACTTAGAATAATGGGAGAGTAAAATGAAAATAAAAAAGAAAGAAAAATAGTCATTTTTGCTGGGTGGTCGTGAATGCCTTTAATCTGATCACTCAGGAGGCAGACATGGGTGGGACTCTGAGATCAAGGCCAGACTAGTGTACAGAGTAAGTCCAGACAGCCAGGGCTACACAAAAGAAACCCTCTCTCAAAAACAAACAACCACACAAAATGGTCACTCTTAAGTTTCACTTGTTTTTAATGGGAGATATTAAAAAGAATATATATTTAATGCTTATTTTCATTTTATGTGTGTTATGCCTAACTGTCTGTATATATACTATATGTGTGTTTTTGGTGCCTGTAGATGCCAGAAGAGGGCATCAGATCCTCTGGAATGGGATAATTTTGGCCAACTGTGTGGGTGCTAGGAACTGAATTGGGGTTCTCTGCAAGAGCAGCAGATGTTCTTAACTTCTAAGCCGTTTCTTCAGCTGTGGAATATGAATTTAAATAAAATAGACAGAATGTAGAAATTTTAATATGGCTCCCCTCTTAATTTTTGTATATAATAATTTTAATTATATCCAATATGCACATAAATGTTTATAGCTGATTGAAAAAACTGAGAAAGATGAAAATATGATCTTAATAGTGGCTTTCTTAATGAGTAGTTATGGTAGAAATGCCACACTCTTTGAATGTTTCATAAGCAATCTGTAATTTACACTAATCTGCTCATGATAGCTGTGTGACTCAGCTGTCATACAGGCCTAATCCTATTTATTATATATGAGCGTTCTTAGGACAATGATGATTCTTCTCTTCCAGTATTTTATAAGTAATTTCCATTAGTTTTGATACTCTTGCATCATGTGTTTATGTCTTATGAACACACCCCTTTCCAGGTCCCCTGTCCCATAATCCCCCAACCTTTTGACTTCATTTTTCACTAACACTTCAAACCCAATTAGTGCTGAGCATGGCTCAATTTTATCTCAAATTTCCTTGTCCTCATAGAACTCTTGTGTCTCCTCTCTCTCTCTCTCTCTCTGATCTATCTTTCTATGATCTATGATTTATCTATGATCTATCTTCATCTATTTACTCTACCTATGATCTTTCTATCATCTATCTCTCTATCTACTCACCACCACCCCTCTATCATCCCTCCCTCCTTCCCTCCTTTCCCTCCCTTTCCTTCTTCCCTTTCTCCCTCCCTCCCTCCCTTCCTTCCTTCCTTCCTTCCTTCCTTCCTTCCTTCCTTCCTTCCTCCATTTCTTCCTTCCTTCCTTCCTTCCTTCCTTCCTTCCTTCCTCCCTCCCTCCCTCCCTCCTTTCCTTCCTTCCTTGTTTCCTTCCTTCCCTCCTCTCTCCTTCCCTCTCTCCCTCCCTCTTTTCCTTCCTTCCTTCCTTCCTTCCTTCCTTCCTTCCTTCCTTCTTTCCTTCCTTCCTTCCTTCCACTTAATCTCTTGACCTGTTGTACAGGCTGATTCTCCAGCTGCAGGCTCCAGGAAAGTCCTCTGGCCTCAGTTTTCTAGAACTAGGATTCTGTAAATACACACATTTAAATTTTATTAAAATTTCATTTAAATTTTTCTCTACTTAACCTAAACAAAAATGCCTTTTATCATCACACTTGACTATATTCAACTGAACCCCCTTTGTTAAATCAACATAGAGTGTTGTCATTTTATAACAGAAGAAAAGTCATGCTTTGAATTATATTTATAGAACTATGAAGAAAACAAAGCTATTTTCATACTCACGTCAGTCATTTCTGTATTTTTTTTATTTTTTTTATTTTGAGTGAATTGTCCACGTTACTACTGAAGTCATTTTTTTTTTCTTTCCTCTCTTTATTAGATATTTTCTTCATTTACATTTCACATGTTATCCAGAAATTTTCCCTTACCCTCCCGCGTCCCCGCCCTGCTCCCCTACCCACCCCCTCCCATGTAATGGCCCTGGCATTCCCCTGTTCTGGGGCATATAGAGTCTGTATGACCAAGGGGCCTCTCCTCCCAATGATGGCCA
>LR750439.1:140863-155642 GCA_902729485.2 Mus minutoides | reverse complement strand
GTGGGCCGGAAGGGAAGGAGTCTGCTCTCCGCCCCCCGCCTGTCTATCTCCCTCTGCAGACTCAAGTCCCACGAGTTTGGACTGGAGCAGATGTGTGTTCCTCTTACTGGTGGTCCGGATCGCTGGGAGAGCTGGAAACCTGGGTGGGTGCACGGCCCCCAGGCCTTGCGCCCTGCGCTGGAGCAGAGCGGTGTGGGCCGGAAGGGAAGGGGTCTGCTCTCTGCCCCCCGCCTGTCTATCTCCCTCTGCAGACTCAAGTCCCAGAGTTTGGACTGGAGCAGATGTGAGTTCCTCTTACTGGTGGTCTGGATCGCTGGGAGAGCTGGACACCTGGGTGGGTGCACGGCCCCCAGGCCTTGCGCCCTGCGCTGGAGCGGAGCGGTGTGGGCCGGAAGGGAGCTGAAGTCATTTTTAAGTTATTACATTTATTTATTCATTTATTTCCTTATTTGTACAGAGGGGTGTGTGTGTGTGTGTGTGTGTGTGTGTGTGTGTGTGTGTGTGTGTGTGTTCACTCACTTTATTTCAGGATAAATTATTTTTTCTGATTTTCAGTTTTCCGATACAGCATTTCTCTGTGTAGCTCTGGCTGTCCTGGAACTTGCTCTCTAGACCAAGCTGACCTGGAATTCAGAGATCTGCCTGCCTCTGTCTTGTGAGCGCTGAGATTAAAACTATGCGCCACCATAGCCAGGCAATACTGAGACTTTCTTAAGTGGGGTTTCTAGCAGGGTGTTCTAGCAAAGCTGACACTAGAAACACCTTCTTTGCAAGTTCCTTTTTCTCTTCACTCCCCCGTGGCGTTGAACCCTTTGTTTCTCTCTGGCTACAGTCTTTGGGTCTGTACTTTAGATTTTGTTTGTGTTGAATGCACCCTTGCCAGGCATGTCTTTCTCTGTGGAGCCCGTCGTCCCTTGTCCTTCAGTTAGCGGTTTCTCTTTTCACGCATCTCGATCGTGTTTCTTTTTTGCATCTTCTCAGATTCATTGCACCGTTTATAGTAGAGTTCAGCAGTCTGGAATTTTTCTTTCTTTCTTTGAACACTTGTGAGCTTCTCAACTTTCTGTTTTTCTGGTAAGCTAAATAGTATCCACAGTGTTCATGGTGTAACTCAATATATTCAATTAGCAGCTGCCGTGTGCAGCCTCCCGACTACAATTAAGGTCGCAGAGATCCAGGACCCAACCTGGTGCTCCCTCAAACAGAACAGCCTTTAGTTTACCCAGAAAGAGTAAGCATGGCACATTTTTCCTTCTGTGCCTGGCTTATTTCACCTAATCTGTTATCTTCCTGTTCACCCATTTTCCTGCAAACGATAGGATTTCATTCTCTATGGTTGAACAATACACCATTGTGGATATACACCATGTTTTTTAAAATCTATTGGTTTGCTGGTGGACATCACGGTTAGTTCTTTATTAGAGCTATTGGCAGTAGAGCTGGAAAGACCCTGGGATTCAGTTTGTGTGGTCGTTGCCTTTCCTCAGGTACACTCAGATCGGTACAGTATGACCATATGTTAGTTCCACTCTTCAGGGTTTTTGTTTTGTTTTTGAGTTTTTTAGTAAAAATCACATTTGTTTGTTTGTTTGTTTGTTTGTCTGTATGTTTTGGTGGGAAGCTGGCATGTGCATTTGTTGTTGTATGTATGGATACTAATTCTCTATTGGGCAAATAGTTGTTCAATATTTTCCTCCCATGTATAGGCTGTGAGGTTATTCTATTCTCGTTTCCTTTGTTGTCAAAAGCCATTTAATTTGATGAAATCTCAGCATTCAATTTTGAGTCCCCCTCCTCATCTTGTCTTTTTTTTTTAAAGAAGTATTTATTTAAATATGGTCTCACTATGCAGCCCTGGTTGACCTGAGGCTATGTAGATCAGGGTGGTCTTGAACCCAGATCTGCCTGTCTTTCCTCCCTGTGTGCCACAACATCTGCTTGAAGCCATTAATTTCTTTTACAGATTCATTGCATTTTTAGTTTTGCACGTGTCTGTCTGTCTGTCTCTGTGTGGGTATGGGCATGTGAGTATAGGTAGCTGTGGAGAAGAGAAGAGAGAGTTTCCTGGAGATGGAGTTACAGGGAGCTTGGGTCACCTAATGTAGATACTGGGGGCCAGACTCAGACCTGTATAAGCAGCATACTCTTAGCCATCAAGCCATCTAACCATCTCTCCAGGCCCTATAAAACATTTTTTTAAAAAAATGGAAATCTTGTATTTGAAAACTATTGATATTTTGGGCAAAAGCCACAAAGAAGCCAGACTTTAGTTTTGTGGCAATTTATAGACACTTTCCTTGAGAGCTGGCTACATCTCAGCTACTGCTTCCCAGGAGTCCCCAGTGATCCTCACCTCTCTTACCCCCCCCCCAAAAAAAAAAAAACCTACAAGAAATTTAATCCCTAACTTCAGGAGCCCTTCATTTTATCCATCCACATTCACTGTAAAGGGAATTTGCACCCCTCTTGAGTCTGGAGAGGGTAGGAGAAGCTGGTTTCTCTGCACTGGCTGCAGATTGTAGAATCACAGGATATCAGTGGATCTGGTATCTCTGTAGTAACTTACAGTGAGAGGTTAGCTGTGAGACTAGGGGCTCTGATAGCAGAGAAAAGACGGCCTAATAAAGAGGGTATTGAGACAAAAGAGACAGCAAAATGAAAATTAAAATATCTAATTAGCTGAATGAAGAGAAAAATTCAATCAATAAGAAAAAAACAATAAAAATTGTGGGACACAAGGTGAAATTTCTGTCTTGGGCTACTTGTGATCGACAACAGCGCATATAAATTCCAACCCTGACACAGACAGCCGTGGATTCTGCTCAATGTTTGAAGCATCACAGAATAGGCAAGACAGCTGAGACTGTTGGGAAAATTTTGTATGTACAATGTCATAATTTACAGTAATGCTATCTTTATTTTCTATAAACATTAATATTTCTATAATGATTATAATAAAAAACCCAACAAGGTAGAATAATACATGGAAAAAAAAGAATAGTTAAGAAATAGTAATGACGGGATGGAGAGATGGCTCAGCGGTTAAGAGCACTGATTGCTCTTACAGCAGTCCTGAGTTCAAATTCCAGCTACCTCATGGTGACTCACAACCATCTGTAATGAGATCTGATAGCCTCTTCTGGTGTGTCTGAAGACAGCTACAGTGTACTCGTATACATAAAATAAATAAAATCTTTAAAAGAAAAGAAATAATAATGAAGTATTGGGCTGTTTAAAAAACATAACTAAGTACTCACATCCTTCATAAAATTATAATTAATTCCTTTGGATGCTCAAGTATTAGTAGAAAAGGTTGGTTTTACTTCTTGGACAAAATATTAATATTACAAAATATAAACACATGTCTTGGGATACTTGTCTCAGGAATAGAAACTAAGGAAATGATCAAATGTTTGAAGTTATGACTTATAAAAATGCACATTAACCATGATATGTAGATTTAAAATGATACTGTACTATTAAAAATTCTTATAATTAAACTGATACCATGCTCCTAAACTACACGCAAAAATCTCCAGTAACAAGATGGACAGCTTTTAGTTGGACAGCGAATTAAAACTTATTATTTTTATGTTTGGCATGTGTGGAATGTCCATACGTGTGCACAGGCATGTAGAAACCTACAGGTAACACTGGGATACTTATATACTTGCACTCCCATGATTCTTTGAGGCAAGTCTCTCAGCTGAATGTACAGCTTGCGAATACTGCTGTTCTAGCTAGCCCACTTGTTTTGGGAATCCACTGTCTCTCCTATCTAAGCACTGGAAAGGAGAGTGGGCATCTGTGTCCCCTAGACATTACAAGGTTCTGAGGGTGCACACACCCATCCCCACATGTGCACTGCCAGCACCTACTTACTGGGAAACTCCCAGCCATCAAAGTGTGGCTTTATTAGCATAGGACCATGTAGGTAATGTAGCACAAAGTGTATTATCCTTTTGTTGTTCTGGTAGGCAAATAAGAAAAAATATTTTGTATATTATTATTATTAAAAGCAATAATACCATGCTGGCTGACTTAAAAGTGCAATGAATGCACCTGTTAGTAAAAGTAAAAATTGTTGAAAAATCTTTAGATAAGCCACTCTGGAAATCAGTCTGGCAGTTCCTCAGAAAATTGAACATAGTACTACCTGAGGACCCAGCTATACCACTCCTGGGCATATACCCAGAAGATGCTCTAACATGTAATAAGGACACTTACACCACTATGTTCATAGTAGCCATATTTATAATAGCCAGAATCTGGAAATAACGCAGATGTCCCTCAACAGAGGAATGGATACAGATAATGTGGTACATCTACACAATGGAGTACTACTCAGCTATTAAAAACAATGACTTCATGAAATTGTTAGGCAAATGGATGAAACTTGAACATATCATCCTGAGTGAGGTAACTCAGTCACAAAAGAACACACATGGTATGTACTCACTGATAAGTGGATATTAGGCAAAGAACATGGAATACCCACGATACAACTCAAGGACCACATGAAGCTCAGGAGGAAGGAAGATGAAAAAATTGGATACTTCAGTAGGGGGAACAATATAATCAAAGGAAGTAGAGGGTGGGAGGGACTTGGGAGGAAAAGAGGGGGAAAGGAAAAAGAGGGGAAGAATCCAGTATGGGAGTATATGGAGGAGATGTATAGAGGGTCAGGAAGTTGAATAGAGTTATGTAGCAATGGGGCATGGGGAACTGGGGGAAGCAACCAGAAAGTCCCAGATGCCAAGAAAGCAAGAGCCTCACAGGACTCCAAGTGGATGACATTAGCTGAAATACCCTATGAAGGGGAAAAAGAACCTGTGGAGACCATATCCAGAGGTTGGCATGGCCCTCCACTTGAGGGATGGGGCCACCCACTCATCTCCAAAATTTTAACCCAGAATTGCTCCTGTCTAAAGGAAATGCAGGGACAAAGAGTGGAGCAGAGACTTAAGGAAAGGTCATCCAGAGACTGCCCCAGAGACTGGGGATCCATCCCACATGCAGACACCAAACCCAGACACTATTGCTGATGCCAACAAGAGCTTGCTGACAGAAGCCTGTTACAGCTGTCTCCTGAGAGGCTCTGCCAGTGCCTGACCAATACAGATTCGGATGCTCGCAGCCGACCATTGGACTGAACACACTGACTGAGTTAGAGGAAGGACGGAAGATGCTGAAGGGGCTTTATCTGGCATCAGTGGGAGGGGAGGCCTTTGGTCCTGTGAAGGCTTAATGACTCAGTGTAGAAGAATGTTAGGGAGGTGAGATAGGAATAGGTGGGCAGGTGGGGAGCACCCTCATAGAAGCAGGGTAAGGAAGGATGGGATAGGGGATTTACAGAGGAGAAACTGGGAATGGAGATAACATGTGAAATATAAATACATAAAATACCCAATTAAAAAAGCTTTAGATAGATGTTGATATGAAGTATTTAAAGTATAATTTACAATGTTGTACTAAAAAGTCAGTACTAATAATGTGCATACATTCAAAAGAAAAACCTTTTCAGAGCCTAGGCAGACTCTATAATGTGTCTTGTGAGGGCAAAGAGAAATTTTCAGATAAATAGAGGCACTCATTAGCAGTTCTCACGCTGAAGATTCCTTCCACATTTGATTCTTACTGTATCTTTCCAGCAAGTCAGTTAAGTCAAAGTACACAGAGAAGAAACTCCTATCTGTTCTTAGACCCTCCTTGCTTCATTCCAGAGCAAATGCTGGCAGTCAACGCTCTCACTTTCCCGAATCAGAAATACCAGAGCTGAAAGTGGAGGAAAGTAGGCGTTCTCATGCCTCTGCATCTTATTTCTTTAACACATACCAATCGTTGAAGGGCAAAAAAATTTTCCTGGAGAAATTCTGATCACTTGCAATATGAGAGTCAGTGACGCAATTTCTGATGAAGATGAAAGATCATCCATAATAAATGAACAAAACTTAATATTCTGAGTAAAGTTCTATTGGGGCAGGTATCATGTTCAACTGCATTATACAGAAAGGTCAGTTGTCAGTAGCATATTAGTAGGGGAAAATTGTTTATGAAATAAACAGCACACTTACTGACAAGCCCTCACTTTCCTCACCTTACACCGTGGGGATTTGGTCCTAGGGACACACTGCATTTGGCGTCATTAGGTGCTTTCCTGAGGGTTAGGGATGCTTGGGGCATTAATGTAGGGTAGTTAAGTAGAGATGACAATGCTAATAAAACTTGCGATTCAAATGTGCATTGCAGAATACAGTAGTGCTTTAAAGAAATAGATAAAGCAAAGACTTTTTAGAAGACATATACAGCCTTCATATAAAGGGTAGTTGACTGTGAATTAGGAAGGAAATACTTTTAAACAATGAAAATATAAACCGATATCTTTGTCTTGTGTTAAGATGGATAACATGCATTAGCAATTACACACCACACTTTTTCTGAGGATCTTTGGAATAGCATACATGGCTACAGATGATGATAGTTTTCCCTGGGATCAAGACAGCATCCTGAGCAGAGATTTGCTCTTTGCCACATCTGCAGAGCTGTGCTATGAGAACCTGAACAGATCCTGTGTCAGGAGCCCATACTCCCCAGGCCCTCGCCTCATCCTCTATGCAGTCTTTGGCTTTGGGGCTGTGCTGGCTGTGTGTGGAAACCTCCTGGTGATGACATCAATTCTTCATTTCAGGCAGCTGCACTCTCCTGCCAACTTCCTGGTGGCATCCCTGGCCTGTGCTGACTTCTTGGTGGGACTGACTGTGATGCCCTTCAGCACAGTGAGGTCTGTGGAGGGCTGCTGGTACTTTGGGGACAGTTACTGTAAATTACATACTTGTTTTGATGTATCTTTCTGCTATTGTTCTATCTTCCACTTGTGCTTCATCTCTGTTGATAGATACATTGCAGTCAGCAACCCCCTGATCTACCCGACCAGGTTCACTGCTTCTGTTTCTGGCAAGTGCATCACCTTCTCCTGGCTCCTGTCCATCATCTACAGCTTTTCCCTTCTTTACACGGGAGCCAATGAAGCTGGGCTTGAGGATCTAGTGAGTGCCCTCACCTGTGTGGGTGGCTGTCAACTTGCAGTGAATCAAAGCTGGGTCTTTATTAACTTTCTATTATTTCTTATCCCCACCCTTGTGATGATGACTGTCTACTCTAAGATTTTCCTCATTGCTAAACAGCAGGCTCAGAACATTGAGAAGATGAGCAATCAGACTGCCAGGGCATCAGACAGCTACAAGGACAGGGTGGCCAAGAGGGAGAGGAAAGCAGCCAAAACTCTGGGCATTGCAGTGGCTGCCTTCCTCCTTTCATGGCTGCCATACTTCATTGACTCCATCATTGATGCTTTTCTAGGGTTCATCACCCCCACGTATGTGTATGAAATCCTAGTTTGGATAGCTTACTATAACTCAGCCATGAACCCTTTGATTTATGCTTTCTTTTATCCTTGGTTTCGAAAAGCCATCAAACTCATTGTCTCTGGCAAAATCCTGAAAGCGAATTCCTCAACCACCAACTTGTTTCCTGAGTAGATTCTTGGCTTTGTTGGGGGATTGGAGAAATTCATAGCAGAACATCACTGAGGTAATTGACTACCCAGGTCTGCTCCTGTAAAGTGATGAATTATGCTTCACTTGTGATCCAAAGGCATAAATATAGACGGTGTGTTGTTTAATAGGTGTAAAATTAATTTCTAGTTGTGATGGAATCAGAAAATTTTAACTATTTTACACTGAATTTTGTGCTTCTTAGAGTTGCTTGGTTTCCCTTGATGTATAGCTAGCCCCCTTTCCTATCTTTCTTAAATTCTGATTGTTGGTTTTTGTTAAACTTTTAACCCTCAAGTTTGAATATATCATCTTTAAAGCTCTTAGTAGTATTTTTATTTTTCTTCCAACATAATTTTTGTTGATTATTTGGGAATTTCATACAACATATGTAGACCATCACCCTTGCATCCCATTCCTCCCAACTCCTCCCTTACATTCTTTGCCCCCCTCATAAGAAAAATACACCAAGTGCCTTAAATGTAACTCTTTCCTTTCTCATATTCCTGCCAGAAGCTGTCAACTGTGAAGAAAAATAGTTCAGCAACTTCACACCAATATTTAAGGACTCCCTTTACTGGCTTCTTGTCTAGACTGTTCCTTTTTATCTTTTTGAGGTGTGGAGGAGAGGTTGTTGCAAAAATGTTCCATGTTTAGGAGCTGCCTTATTTAGAAAATGGGGATATGTCCCTCTATA
Source organism: Mus minutoides (assembly GCA_902729485.2). Classification (NCBI taxonomy): domain Eukaryota; kingdom Metazoa; phylum Chordata; class Mammalia; order Rodentia; family Muridae; genus Mus; species Mus minutoides. The sequence continues at coordinate 147,392 of LR750439.1, read as the reverse complement.
GTAACTAAGGTCCTAATGTGCTCGTTTTAAAATGTGATTTTTAATGTCAAGAATCATACACTAATGATTTTATGTATTAATTAACATTTACTTAGTTGTTTAAAGGGGAAAATAGGAAAACAATGTCGCCAACAGTAACTTCCATCCAGTGAACTATTCTAGGGAGTGGACACACAGAGGAATGATCATTATCCTAAAGCTTAACAGTTAAGTTAAGTTAATAATTAAGATATATGGTTAACTTAGTGATTTGAAGATGGTAATTTTTATTCAATGTGATTTATAAGTTGGACAATTCTTCACTTATTTTTTTAAGGTTTCTGATGATTATAGAAGTTTTCAAAGGTGTGCACAAAAGCTAAGTTAATAATGCGTTCGGAAGAAAACACTGAACTAAATGGAGAAGTAGGTAGCCACACAAGGTCTGGAAATCTCACTTCATTAGGATGACCGATGTCTTTGTCTCCCTTTATGATTTTTTTTTATTGTTTCTACTTCCATTTTTAGACCCTTCATGGTTTTGTTTAGTTCTTTCACCTGTTTGGATATATTTTCCTGTAATTCTATAAGGGATTTTTGTGTTTCCTCTTTAAGGGCTTCTACCTGTTTACCTGTGTTCTCCTGTATTTCTTTAAGGTAGTTATTTATGTCCTTCTTATAGTACTCCATCACCATCACGAGAAGTGACTTTAGATCCATGTCTTGCTTTTCTGGTGTGATGGTCTTTCCAGGGCTTGATATGGTGGGAGAATTGGATTCTGATGATGCCAAGTAACCTTGGTTTCTGTTGCTTCTGTTCTTATGCTTGTCTCCTGTCATCTGATTCTCTTTAGTGCTCCCTGCCCCCAATATATCTGACTGGAGCCTGTCCTTCCTGTAATCCCAGTTGAGTCAGAACTCATCAGAGTCCAGCTTTCTCTGTGATCCTGTGATTCTGAGATCCTGTGATCCTGAGATTCTGGGTGTGTTAGAGAGCCTGGAAGTGGTACCTGCTCTTGGGAGAGTGGGGTTGTCTGCTGACTTCAAAACCAAGGTAGACCAGTGCCGACCTGAAGGAACCCAAGCCACTGGTCAGGCAGGGTTTCTGTGTCCCTGTTCATGCTGGATTCTGGCTCTCCTGGTTGTATGGGAACAGATGTTGTGTTCCACTCACCAGTGATCCTTAGATCCTGTGTGTTCTAGGGCGCCTGGGGAGTGGAAAGTCCTCTGGGGACCTTGGGACTGTCTGCCGAGTTTGTCTTTGTAAAGCCTCCTCCCAATAAACATAAGGATTCCTATGCAATTTACTCTGGAAAATTATGCAAACATATGCAATTTACTCTGGAAAAAGTCAACAGGATGTTTTTGAGATTTCTTACTTAATCATAAACTATAGGGTAATATATAGCACAGGAATAAAGAAACTTCATATTGGTATTCTTTTTTTTCCTTATTTTTATTATTTAAGTGCATTTTATACATCAAACATAATAATATTGAGTATTTTGAGAATCAAGTAATACATAAAAATTGTTCAACTTTTATATTCATATCTTTATCCAAAAAACACATTAATGAATATGTAATACTATCCATAACTGAGGATCCTATATCTAATATTGAATACTAAATTGTTTCAAAACATACAAAATATTCTTTGGGAGTTAAGCACAGTAAAAGAGCATAAAATATTAAAAATGAGTCATTAAGAAATATATGTAAAAGTTCTTATATGATACCACCTTACATAGTGAGAGTATTTAAGATGCATTATATATCTGTGTATATTGTCAAATAATCAGTTTTCTTAAAAGCATTACCAGTGTTTTATTATTTTATCAGTAAGTATATTTAAAAATTTTAAAAATAAGTTAAACATTAAGAAAATGCTAATTTCAAGCACAGTGAGAATTATCAATAATATTTCCATGGTGTTTGTAAAACATGATTTTAATATTTTCATCTGTTAATATAAAACAAGCAGAATAGTTTTAAGACATAGTTTGACCCTACACCTCCATTTTCATTTCTGATTTATTAATTTGGATACTGTCTCTGTGCCCTCTGGTTACTCTGGCAAAAGGTTTATCTATCTTGTTGATTTCTCAAAGAACTAGCTCCTGGTTTTGTTAAATTTTTTGTTCTTTTTGTTTCTTCTTGGTTAATGTCAGCCTGAGTTTGATTCTTTCCTGCCTTCTACTCCTCTTGGGTACATTTGCTTTTTTTGTTCTAGAGCTTTAAGGTGTGCTGTCAAACTGCTACTGTAAGGTCTCTCCAGTTTCTTTTTGGAGACACTTAGAGCTATGAGTTTTCCTCTTACCACTGCTTTCATTGTGTCCCATAAGTTTTGGTATGGTGTGTCCTCATTTTCTTTAAATTCTAAAAGGCCTTTAATTTCATTCTTTATTTCTTCCTTGACCAAGTTATTATTGAGTAGAGCATTGTTCAGCTTCCATGTGTATCTGTGCTTTTCATTGTTTTTGTCGGTATTTAAGACCAGCCTTAGTTCATGGTGATCTGATAGGACACATGGGATTATTTCAATCTTCTTGTATCTATTAAGGCCTGTTTTGCAACCAATTATATTGTCAGTTTTGGAGAAGGTAACGTGAGATACTGAGAAGAAGGTATATTCTTTTGCTCTAGGATGAAATGTTCTATAAATATCTGTTAACTCCTTTTGGTTCATAACTTTTGTTAGTTTCACTGTGTCTCTATTTAGTTTATGTTTCCATCATCTTCCCATTGCCATGAGTGGGGTGTTGACGTCTCCCATCATTATTGTGTGGGGTGAGATGTGTGCTTTGAGCTTTAGTAAAATTTCTTTTATGAATGTGTGTGCCCTTGCATTTGGAGTATAGATGTTCAGAATTGAGAATTCTTCTTGGTAGATTTTTCCTTTGATGAAAATGAAGTGTCCTTATCTTTTTTTTTGATATCTTTTGGTTGAAAGTTGATTTTATCCCTTATTATAATGGCTAATTGCCACATCCACTCCAGTAGTGACCTAAGTGACAGGTTGAAAAGCCTGGATGCAGTCCCGAGGTAAAAGTTCACAGAAACTTAGTCTCCTGGAACTGTGGCATCCTGTAATAACGAATGCTCCAAATCTGTCCTTGCTTTAGTCTGTGTGCTTTCCCTCAAAATTGCTTTATTATAAGTGCTTCTGCCACAGACCCTTTTTGATCTCCTGTCTGCATGGAATGGATCTCTAGTTGCAGGTGGATGAAGGAGTCAGCGAATGAATGACAAACAGAGACTACACAAAAGGGTGTGTAGAACCTGATTGTATTTTCACAAAGTGAACACCAGTCTTATATAATACAGAAAACAAAGGGGTAGGATGTCACAGTAGGCAAAGTACATTGAAGTTACCTGACAGNAAACAAAAATGACTTCAAAAGGGCTTACAGGAACCAGGTAATACTTATAATAAAGATAAAACAGCTCTGCATAGGGTCAGCTAATGACAGGTAAGGATTTCACACCCTAGTCACAATTTGTGCTACTCCTTTGAGAAAGCTAGTACCAGGGGCTTCTGCTCTAGCAGACCTTTTCATGAATAATGCAATACCACAACACTCCTATTTCCTAGGCCTTGGAAAATTCTTGCATATGAAGGTAACTTGGCTGTACATTTAAGTATCTGTAGGGAATCTCCATTTGTCAGAAGAATTCACCAACTTGCTTCTAATATGCAATGTAGCCTGCTGTACCTGGCTGTAGTGAAGATTCTAAGCATACTTTGCTAAGCCTGTCTTGAGATTTTTAACTCTTATGTAGTAAAATAATGTAAGAAAGCATGCAAGACCCTATAAGAGGAACAACAATATGAACTAACCAGAACCCCCAGAGCTCGTGTCTCTAGCTGCATATGTAGCAGAAGATGGCCTAATTGGCCATCATCGGGAAGAGAGGCCCCTTGGTACTGCAAACCTTATATGCCCTAATACTTGGCCAGGGCCAAGAAGTGGGAGTGGGTGGGTGGGGGAGCAGAGCAGGGGGAGGGTATAGGGAAATTTTGGGACAGCATTTGTGTAGGAAGCGGCAGTTGCTCAGGAATGGCAGTTGCTCAGGAATGGCAGTTGCTCAGGAATGGCAGATGCTCAGGAATGGCAGTTGCTCAGGAATGGCAGTTGCTCAGGAATGGCAGATGCTCAGGAATGGCAGTTGCTCAGGAATGGTAGTTGCTCTGGAAAACCCGGGCTCCCTCTTCAGGCCCTCCTCAAGCAATAGCCCCTCCCAAACGGGCAATATGCTAATGAGGTGTGGCTTGTGACACCAATGAATGGGCAATATGCTAATGGGTGTGGCTTGGTGCACCAATCCGCATCCACTATGACACCCTTCCTCCCTCCCTGGGAGAGTATAAAAGCAGCAGCTCTGCTGCTGTTCAGTGTCCTGGGAATCTACTATCAAGGTGCTCCTGAATAAAGCTGACTGAGAAGATCCTGGTGGTGGTGTGACTTTCTTGCTGGTCGAGGGAGGCACGCCGCACATTTGAAATGTAAGTTAAGAAAATATTTAATTAAAGAAAGAAAGAAAGAAAGAAAGAAAGAAAGAAAGAAAGAAAGAAGGAAAGAAAGCATGCAAGACCCTTCAGGATATTGCAGGGACAATGGGGCATTCTAGCTCCGTTCTTTGTAATGCCTAATTAGTTTTACCTTCTATACTAGAAGTAAATTTGAATGTTACTGAATAGGTAACATTCTTACTGAATTCCTATTGAATTCCAAGCTCTATGGCTTCAAAGATTTTCTAGGACATTAGAACACTGGCAAAGGCTTAGCTATATTAAGAAATCAATCCTTAAAGGCACTTGTAACAAAACAATACTGAAATAGAGCATGTGGATCCATACACCAGACTAACATGGGGATAGGGTATGAGTATACGGGTCATAAGAATGCCAAGGTTCCATGAGGTTGAGTTTCCTTGAAACTCTTTGCCTCATGAGTGCTTCCAGGCCTCTCAGCCTGTCAAGCAGACTTCACTGGAGTGTGCATAGCATGCCTCTAAGGATTGATTTTTACATATAGCTAGTTATATTCCTCATCAGTCCTTGGCAGTCTTTGTGCCGACCATGGGCTTTGAATTCAGTAAGAATGTTGCCTATTCAGTGACATTCAGATTTGCCTCTAGTATTGTAAGAGAGATAGTGAAAGAAATCAGGCATTACTATCTACTACATAGAGTTAGAAATCTCAGGGCAAGCTACTCCCATATGCAAGAATTTACAATTATCTAGGAAGAAGGAAGGTTGTGGTCTAAGGAGGAACCAGAGTAGATACTTAGAACTATAGATAGCTGAGTTATACCCATACCCAGGAATTTACAATGACCTAAGGAGAAGGTGGATTATGCAATAGACTAGAATTGGAACTATGGCAAGGGCACGAAGCCCTTGCCCCTGGCTTCTAAGATTAAGTGGACTTTAGGTAGAGCTGTTTTTGATCTCAGTTGTTAACATTGAATTTTATCCCATTTATTTCCTGCCAGTCATTCCTTGTTTGCATTCTTGTTTTGTGTAAGAGTCCAGTAACCTCATTGTACCTTGCTGGTGTGTCACCCAACTTTCCTATTTTCTTCTGTATAAAAAGTTTGATGTTTGATTTGACAAATTACATTCAGATTCTACACACTGTCTCATGTGTTCTCTGTTTGTCATTTGCTGACTCCTTGTCCACCTGCACCAGAGACCCATTCCACACAGATAGGAGACCTGAAAAAGGGGAAAGTCTGTGGCAGAATCTCAAGGTTGTTTTGATTACTACAGATCAATTGTATTAAAAACTGCATGGTATTGGTACTGTGATAGACAGGTAGATTAATGGAATAGAATCCAAGACTCAGAAATGAATCCACACACCTATGGCCACTTGATCTTTGACAAAGGAGCTAAAACCATCCAGTGGAAAAAAGACAGCATTTCCAACAACTGGTTCTGGTCCAACTGGTGGCTAGCAAATAGAAGGATGCAAATTGATCCATTCTTATCTCCTTGTACAAAGCTCAAGTCCAAGTGGATCAAGGACCTACACATAAAACCAGAGAAACTAAAACTTATAGAGGAAAAAATGGGAAAAAGCCTCAAACATATAGGCATAGGGGAAAAATTCCTGAACAGAACACCAGTGGTTTGTTCTATAAGATCAAGAATTGACAAATGGGACCTCAAAATATTGCAAAGCTTCTGTAAGGCAAAGGATCCTGTCAATAAGACAAAAAGGCTACCAACAGATTGGGAAAATATTTTTACCAACACTACATCCAATATAGGGCTAATGTCCAATATATACAAAGAACTCGAGAAGTTAGATTCCAGAGAAACAAATAATCCTATTTAAAAATGCACTTCATACTCATCAAAGGCAAAATCTTCCAAGAGGAACTTTCAATTCTGAATATCTATGCTCCAAATGCAAGGGCAGCCACTTTCATTAAAGAAACTTTAGTAAAGCTTAAAACACACATTGCACCTCACACAATAATAGTGGGAGACTTCAACACCCCACTCTCATCAATGGACAGATCCTGGAAACAGAAATTA
>LR750439.1:91212-139767 GCA_902729485.2 Mus minutoides | reverse complement strand
CCCAAGGAGCTGAAGGGGTCTTCAACCCTATAGGTGGAAGAATAACCATGAACTAACTAGTACCCCCTGGGCTCGTGTCTCTAGCTGCATATATAGAAGAGGATGGCCTAGTTGGCCATCAGTGGGAAGAGAGGCCCCTTGGTTATGCAGACTTTATATGCCCCAATACAGGGGAACGCCGGGGCCAAGGGTTGGGAGCAGATGGGTAGGGGTGCAGGGCCAGGAGGGGGGAGGGTATAGGGAACTTTCTGGATAACACTTGAAATGTAAATGAAGAAAATATCTAATAAAAGTTGAAAAAAAAAGAAGTGCTGTATATAGACCAAGTGGGGTATAATTTAGTCATGAAAGATAAAAATTACTTGTGATTCATCTCTTGGAAGGTAGATAGGTATTAGAGTTCAAGGTCAGCTATAGATGTTAAGGATGTTTGAGGCAAGATCATCATGGAGCTTTGCATCAGAACCCACTGCTGATATCCTACAGTAGATAAAAACACATACAGCTCTTACAGAGATTGACTTCAGTTTCCAGCACCCACATCATATGGCTCTCAACTGCCTGTATCTCAAATTCAGTTGATTCTGTCTTCATTTGTACTTACATGCACATGCACAAACCTATACTCAGACTCACATGTGTGCCAGTGTGAACCTGTCATTCCCACACCTCATCACATATCAGGGCTTTAACAATGAGGAAGGTTCTAGATATACAGACCAGATACTGACAATAACTGGTGAAACTAAAACTAAGAGACCACCTGTGGCAGCAGAAGGTTTGTGCAGATGTATATGAAGATTCCCACACCGTGGTTCATAGACATGTGATCTAGAGAGCTCATTGGCCAACCTGCCTCGTTCAGTGGGGAATATTGAGCTCTAAGTTTTTGGTAGATACTCTATCCCATAATTAAGGGGAAGACCAAGATGCCCATCATATATATCTCTGGTATCTACACCACACAAGTCAACATAGGCAGAGTCAGCAATTATGATATATCACCTTTCTTTATGGGACGATCTCACTCTATATGGCCTGGAACTTGCTATATAGACCACCCAGTGTTGAACTTGTAGAAATTCACCTGCTTCTGTCTCTTCCCTGTTGAGATTAAAGGTGTGTGCTACCATGCTTAGTTGTACTGGGTTATTTGTAAGTATATGCATCTGTATGGTTATAACTTTTTCTACTTTATTTTAACTGAAAATATCCTTCATTTCCACTTCTAAATTGCCTCCACCAGTTTTACCACCGAGGCTGGTCTATCTTAAACATAAGAAAAGATTGATGCAAGTTATTTCTCATTGTTCATGTCTGACCCTCTGGAACTCCATTGTCATGGTGTCTCTGATGTGAGGTTTGGTGTGTTTCCTGGGAGATTTTCTGTCTCATTACTGAGCATTACAATTGGAAATTTTGAGAACTGAGTAACACATGTCAAACCTCATAACATATCAGGGCTTTAACAATGAGGAAGGTGCTAGATATACAGATCAGATACTGATAATGACTGGTGAAACTAAGAGATCACCTGCGCAGCAGAAGGTTTGTGCAAAGATCATTGGTTCAAAGAATAAAGCTGAAATCAAGATGTGAGGGGGACTCAGGTTAATTCCAAGTTAATGAGGGTTTTTTTTTTTTCTACTTTTGGCAAAACCCAAACTGTCTGTCTTAAGCGATTGATGAACATTCAAAACCTGTGTCCAAATGAACACCAATGCAACAGCATCTGCTTCTCATGCACACTCATCCTCTACAAGAACCTGAGGGAATTCTAGGTGAAATCCTAGTCTCCTGGGCCCTTAGTTATCTCCTACATAGTCATTGGCTTCAAGGTTGGGTTAGCCTTGGTTGGAACCTGCTGAAGATGATGTCCATCCTCAACTTCAAGCAACTGGAATTTACTATGTCTTTCTGTCCTATTCTGATTTCTGAGTGGGGTTCTTTGGGATGCTCTTCAGCATGGTCTGGTCCATCGAGAGCTGCTGGAGCTTTAGAAGAAGCTCCTGCAGTTTCCACCCCTGATGTGATGTAGCATTTAGTTATCTCTCTCTTCCACCTGAGCATCTCTATTGACAGGTACATTGCTGTCACTGACCCTCTTGTCTATCCCACCTCATTCACAGTGTCTGTGTCAGAAATTTGCATCAGCACTTCCTGGATTCTGCCCCTGGCTCTACTGGGGTCTGTGATCATGGGTTTGAGGATCTACCAATTGAAGGATGTCAGTAAGATATAAATGACAGTTGAGTATTCATAGATTGTTATTTTTCAGACCTGCCTCTGTTATACAGATTGTATATAGTCATATTTTTATAGTGACTAGAAAAACAAATTAAAAAGGCAGAAAATGTTACTCAGAAAGAGAATAGTATTTATTAATAAATTAATTTATTTACTTTACTTCCCTATCACAGGTTCCCCTCCCTCCTTTCCTCCTAGTCCTTCACTGTCACCACCTCTTCTCCCTTCCCACCTCCCTTTCTTATTAAAGAGGAGTCCTCCCATGAATATCAACCACCCTTGTCCCAACAAATTGCAGTAGAAATAGGTGCAGATTCTCCTACTGAGGCTAGACAAGGAAGCCCAGTTATGGGAAAGGGATTTCTACCTTTTAATTTGCAACAGAGTCAGAAACAGGCCCTGCTTCTGCTATTATGGATTCCACATGAAAACCAAGCTAAAAATCTGCTACATAGGTTTATAAGGCCTAGGTCCATCCCACACATGCTCTTTAATTGCTGGTTCAGTCTCTGTGGACCCCTATGGTTCCAGGTTAGTTGATTCTGTAGGTTTTCTTGAAGTGTACTTGACCTCTCTGGCTCCTTCAATCCTTTCTCTCCCTCTTCCAGAAGATTCCCAGAGCATCTCGTATGGGTCTCTGCATCAGCTCTCATCAGCTCCTAGATGAAGACTCTCAGATGAATGTTATGCTAGGCACCAGTCTGCAAGTATAGCAGAATATCATTAACCGTGTCAGAGGTGGGTTCTCACTTTCATGGTATGAATCTCAAGTTATGCCAGTCATTGGTTAGTCATTCTTTCAATTTCTGGTCCAATTTTATCCATGAACATCTTGTAGGCAGGACACTTTGTATGTCTAAGATTTTATGGCTGGGTTGGTGTCCTTATCCCTACATTGGAAGTCTTGTCTGGATACAGGAGGTGTACATTTCAGGTTCTATATCCCCGATTGCTATGAGTCTTAACTAGGTCACGCTAATAGATTCTCGAGAGTTTCTATTGTCCTAGGCTTTAGCTTATTCCATAGATGGCCCATCTTGCTCCCCCACACCAATTCCAGTTCTCCTTCCCAGTGTGGAGAATCATGTTTCAGGATTTAGAAAGTCAGCACAGTGTACTGGCTGGGTTTGTGTGTCAACTTGACACAAGCTGGAGTTATCACAGAGAAANGAGCTTCAGGTGAGGAAATGCCTCCATGAGATCCAACTGTAAGGCATTTTCTAAATTAGTGATCAAGGGGGAAAGGCCCCTTGTGGGTGGGACCATCTCTGGGCTGGTAGTCTTGGGTTCTATAAGCAAGCAAGGTGAGCAAGCCAGGAGAAGCAAGCCAGTAAGCAACATCCCTCCATAGCCTCTGCATCAGTTCCTGCTTCCTGACCTGCTTGAGTTCCAGTCCTGACTTCCTTGGTGATGAACAGCAGTGTGGAAGTGTAAGCGAATAAACCCTTTCCTCCCAGCTTGCTTCTTGGTCATGATGTTTGTTCAGGAATAGAAACCTTGACTAAGACAGCATGGTGAGAAGAGAGAGAAATGCTGCCAAAGCTTGGGCCAAATCATTAGCATTTGTGATTCTCTATGACCATGCATGATCATCTGACTATATATGATCAACTATGATCATATATGATTACCTCTGACTATGTATGATAATATATGATGATGTGTGATCATCTATGACTATGTATGATTGTCTATGATTATGTATGATCATCTATGTCTATGTATGATCATCCATGACTATGTATGACCATCCATGACTATGTATGATCATCTATGACTATGTATGATCATCTATGATTATGTATGATCTGATCCTTCACTGATCGTTTTAAAAAGTTCCGATCAGCTTTCCTTATTTTACAAACATTTTGCTGGTTAACTCCTATAACTCATCTCCACATACTTTGATTTAAGCTTTATTTTTTGTTTCACTCACAAGGACATCAAACATTCTGTAGACTGACACCTAATACCAATTCATCACATTTTAACCCAGCCATATCTGTAATTAAGGAAGTTCTTGATAGTCAGGGAATTTTGTTGTGATCATGACAGTTATATAGTCCATGGCCACACTGTTGGAAGGCAAGGAGGGGAAATGACATCTAAGTTTCATGGAGTAGCCTTCTTTTTGGTTGTATGATCATCTTGAATGTCATAATAGAAATACGGTTTACTAAATATTCATTTCTGCAGTGTTTCCTAGTCCCCTTAAATTATCCTAGATGCCGATGTGTTGTCACTAATTACTGTCTATGCAAGGCTCCCATCCATGTCTTTCTGTGAGAATAGATGTAATTCCTGTAATAGAAGTTTACTTTTAAATTTAAAAATATTCTATTGTATTTATTCATTTAATATGTGAGTGCTGTTCTTGCAAGTATGTCTGTGTACCAATCAGAAGACAATATCAGATCCCCTGGAACTGGATTTTCAGAAAGTTTTGAGCCAACATGTGGGTGATGGAAACTGAACACGGGTCCTCTGAAAGAGTAACAAGTGTTCCTAACCATTGAGCAACTACTCCATAACCTAGATTGTCTTTTATGGAATTCTCTTACACTTTATCTGTAATTTTGTATGTCCAGTGTCATAATATACAGTTATGCTGTCTTTATTTTCTACAAACAATATTTTTTACAGTGTTGTTAATAAAAGAAAAAACCCATAATGTAGAATAAAATATGGGAAAATAATAGATTGTTTAAGAAATGATATTGGAGTGTAGGGTTATTTAAAAACTACTAAGGAAGTTATTCAGATCTTTCATGAAATTAAACTTCATTTCTTTGGATATCAAATATTACCGGAAAATATCGGTTTAATTTCTTGGACAAACATTAATATTATGAAATATAAACATAGATTTTGGGATATTTGCCATAGAAATGGAAACTAAAACCAGAATGAATGTTTGAAATTATGACCTACAGAAATTTTACACGATGCTTGAGATATATTAAAAAGTAATATGGTGCCATCTGAAATTCATACAATTAAAACTAAATCAATAATTCCCAAATCATAAACTATAGGCAAGACATCTCAAATAATAAAATATATAGTTTACAATAAAACAGAGAACAAAATATTATTTCTTCTCATTATTTTTGGCATCTATGTGAGTGTCCACATGTGAGTTCACATGTGTAGAAGCCTACTGGTGACCTTGGGACACTTGTATACATGTACTCCCATGATTCTTTGAAGCAAGTCTCTCAGCTGAACTCACAGCTTGCTAATACTGATATTGTAGCTAGCCCACTTGTTCTGATAATCCACTGTTTCTCCCATCTAAGCACTGGAAAGGGGAGTTGGCATCTGTGTTCCCTAGGCATTACACCCATCTCCACATGTGCACTGCCAGCATTTATTTACTGGGCAACTCCCAGCCATCAAAGTGTGGCTTTATTAGTATAGAGTCATGAGTGTAATACAAAGTGTATTTTCCTTTTGTTGTTAAGGTTGTCAAGTCAAGTTTTGTATATTATTATTGATGTTTTATTATTGTTGTTTATGATGATGATGAGAAATAATAATTCCAGAATGACTAAAATTGAGCTAAAGGGGAAGTTTCATGTTCATTTGTGCTGATGAAAGCAGAAATGGTCTTAAAGTATTAAAATTTTAATGGGAAGTATTTAAAGTATAACTTACAAGAGGAAAAAAATCCCAACAACAAACTCAACGAAACAATGCTAACAATTTCCAAACATTACAAAGACAAACTGTATTTAGAATGTATAGAGATTCTGTAACAGTATTTTTGGGGGTGGGGACAGACACATTTCTTGAGTAAAATGGGAATTCCCTACATGAGAACACATATTCTGAACATTCCTTCCACATTGGATCTTTACAGTATTTTTCCAGTGATTCCTTTAAACCGAACAAAGCCCACAGAGAAGACAGCTCCCACTTGTTTTCAGAGTCCCCGTGCTACATTCCACAAGCAAATTCTGTCTGTCAATGTTCTTGATTTTCCAAAGCAAAAATATTAAACCTGAAAAGGAGAAAGGAAAGTGTTTTCATGACTCTAGATCTACTTTCCATAACACAAACCAACGTTTGAAAGAAAAAAAATTTATGCGGGAATTTTGATGACTTTTAATAGAAATGTCATAAATAATATCTCTCACAAAGGGTAAAGACCATCTCTAATAAATGAACAAAACATCAAATTCTATGTGAAGTTCTATGAGAATAGAAGTTACACCCACCTACATTATACAGAAAGGTCTGTTGTCACCATCTAATTAGCAGAGGAAAATTTAGCTGTAGTGTAAACATCATGTTCATTGGCAAGCTCTCAATTTATCTCACCTTACACCATGGGGATTTGGTTCTAGGGCCACCCTGTATTTGGCTTCATTAGGACACTTTCCTGGGGGGTTAAGAGTGCTTGGGGTATTAAGGTTAAATAAGGCTGAGAGTACTAATAGCACGTCAGATTTAAATGTGCATCTCAGAATACATTGGTGCTTTTGAGATGTGAAAAAATAGATGAAGCAGAGAGTAAAAACTAAAACAGACTTAAAGAGTCTTCATGTCATTAGGAAGGTTTACTGTAGATTAGGGAGGAACTCTTTCAGGAAATCAAAATGCACTAGGAATTACATCCTGTATTTCTCTGAGGATATTTGGAGTAGCATACATGGCTACAGATGATGGCAGTTTTCCCTGGGACCAAGACAGCATCCTGAGCAGAGACCTGTTCTCTGCCACATCTGGGGAGCTGTGCTATGAGAACCTGAACAGATCCTGTGTCAGGAGCCCATACTCCCCAGGCCCTCGCCTCATCCTCTATGCAGTCTTTGGCTTTGGGGCTGTGCTGGCTGTGTGTGGAAACCTCCTGGTGATGACATCAATTCTTCATTTCAGGCAGCTGCACTCTCCTGCCAACTTCCTGGTGGCATCCCTGGCCTGTGCTGACTTCTTGGTAGGGGTAACGGTGATGCCTTTTAGCATGGTGAGGTCTGTGGAGGGCTGCTGGTACTTTGGGGACAGATACTGTAAGTTCCATTCTTGTTTTGAAGGGTCATTCTGTTACTCTTCTCTCTTCCATTTGTGCTTCATCTCTGTTGATAGATACATTGCAGTCAGTGATCCTCTGACCTACCCCACCAGATTCACTGCTTCTGTTTCTGGCAAGTGCATCACCTTCTCCTGGCTCCTGTCCATCATCTACAGCTTTTCCCTCCTTTACACGGGAGCCAATGAAGCTGGGCTAGAGGATCTAGTGAGTGCCCTCACCTGTGTGGGTGGCTGTCAAATCGCAGTGAATCAAACCTGGGTCTTTATCAACTTTCTATTATTTCTTATCCCCACCCTTGTGATGATGACTGTCTACTCTAAGATTTTCTTCATTGCTAAACAGCAGGCTCAGAACATTGAGAAGATGAACAAGCAGGCTACCAGGGCATCAGACAGCTACAAGGACAGGGTGGCCAAGAGGGAGAGAAAAGCAGCCAAAACTCTGGGCATTGCAGTGGCTGCCTTTCTCCTTTCATGGCTGCCATACTTCATTGACTCCATCATTGATGCCTTCCTAGGGTTCATCACGCCCACGTATGTGTATGAAATCCTAGTTTGGATAGTTTACTATAACTCAGCCATGAACCCTTTGATTTATGCTTTTTTTTATCCTTGGTTTCGAAAAGCCATCAAACTCATTGTCACTGGCAAAATCTTGAGGGGGAATTCCTCAACCACCAAGTTGATTCCTGAGTAGATTCTTGGTTTAGTTGGGGATTGGAGAGATTCACAGCAGAAAATCACTGGGGAGATAGAACACCCAGATCTGTTACTGTTAAGTGATGAACTATGCTTCAGCTGGTACCTGAACACATAAATCCAGCTTCTGTGCTTTTCAATAAATATGAAATTAGTTTCTAGATGTAATGGAATCAGATGAGCCTGGACCTGACCATTTCCCAGTGTGTTCCCTCTGGTTTGTGTCGTCTGTTTCCCTGAATCCATGACCCTTTTCTTGCCTTCTATAAAACTCCATTTGTTGACCTTTGTTAGATGTTTTAAGCCTCAAATTTGAATATATAGTTTTTAAATCTCTTTGTAGTAGGAAATGAGACACAGAGACTTTTAGGGGCTGTCTCTTGCTCAGCATAGTCATGCAGGACTCTAGTAACTGAAGCCAAGATTTGAGCACTTAAAAGTGTGATTCTTAAGGTAAGAAAAATATGCCAAGATGTTTATATATTAACTAACACTTATTCAGTTGTGTGTAGAAGAAGGGGAAAACAGTGTCACAAACAGTCACATCTCCTCCATGACCTGCCTTTTAGGGAACATCACATAGGCCACAATCCTAAAGCTGTACAAGTTGGTATATGTTTAAATCAAGGCCTCAAAGATGGTCATTCATTTTCACTGTGATTCATAAATTAACTGATCCTTCACTTATTTTGCAATGTTTTTAAAGATATGTAGAAGTTTTCAAAGATATGCATAAAAGCCTAATTGATGTTGTGTTCAAAAAATAAAAAAACAAGTTAATTCTTCGTCTTGTAAACTTGTTTTATTAGGTTCCAGGTTTTTCTAATTTCCCCTCCCATAAAGGTTTGAATTCCTTGTATAATTTGCCTTTGATAAAGTCAACAGGATGTTTTAGACATGACTCACTTGATAGTAAACTACAGGAAAGTAAACAGCAGAGAAATAATCAAACCCATATTCAACTCAGGATTATTTGGTTTCATAGAAGAAATTACAAAAATTCCAAGACTTAGGGCTAAAGAGGTGGCTCGGGAGTTTAGAGCACTAACCGCTCTTCCTGCGAACAAGGATTCAGTTACCAGCACTCCATGGCAGCTCAGAACCAGAGATAACAATTGACCTGTCTGTAACTCTGGCTTCTTCAGGCTCTGCAAACACAATGCATAGACAGACTTGCATGTGTTCTACTTATAATGGAAAAGTAAAGAAAAAAAATTGAGCCCCATATATTTGGAAAAGTTGTCAATACATATTGAAATGTTCTTTATTGATGGTATTATTTCTATGTTGACAAACTCCAAGAATATTTGTTGTTAATGTATACTTTTTTAATAATCCTATTTTTTAAGCTGGTAAAATTTTCCCTATCGTACGACTGTCTTTTTGACCTTTATATTAGACAGATTCTTTCTCTGTAGCTCAGACTAACCTATATTGGGTTGTAACTGCAGGCAATCCCCGTCTCGGCTTTGGATTTCTGACTTTTTTGATTAGAGGCTTAAGCTACCACACTTGGCTAATTTCCTATTGAAATGTGATTCAGGAAGTCTGTCTTTATGTGACTGAGAGATGCCTAATTCCAGTTGCAGGTGCACAATAAAGCTTAAGATGAGACTACATAGAAACTCTTTTCCAAACTACAGGTGACCATGAAGGTCTAGAATCTAGTGGTGTCTCTGAGACAGCATTGAGGTCCACAGGGCATTAAGTACATGTGACATCTCCCGTAAGGGGTTGTTCTATTAACTAGGAGCTACAGATAATGGCATTTGGAGGGAAGAGTCAAGAATGAACATTATATGATTGGTTACCTCACTCAAGATATTTTCTAGTTCCATCCATTTGCCTAAGAATTTCATAAATTCATTGTTTTTAATAGCTGACTAGTACTCCTTTGTGTAGATGCACCACGTTTTCTGTATCCATTCCTCTGTTGAGGGACATCTGGGTTGTTTCCAGATTCTGGCGATTATATATAAGGCTGCTATGAACATAGTGGAGCATGTGTCTTTATTACAAGTTGGGGCATCTTCTGGGTGTGTGCCAAGGAGAGGTATTGCTGTGTCCTCAGGTAGTACTATGTCCAATTTTCTGAGGAACCAATAGACTGATTTCCAGAGTGACTGTACCAGCTTGCAGTCCCACCAACAATGGAGGAGTGTTTCTCTTTCTCCACATCCTCACCAGAATCTGCTGTCACCTGAGTTTTTGATCTTAGCCATTCTGACTGGTGTGAGGTGGAATCTCAGAGTTGTTTTGATTTGCATTTCCCTGATAACTAAGATATTGAACATTTCTTTAGGTACTTCTTGGCCATTCAGTATTCCTCTGGTTAGAATCCTTTGTTTAGCTCTGTTCCCCATTTTTTCATTATGCATTTATTTGATTAAAATATTTTTCTCATGTATCTGTATCATGGTTTCTCCCCTCTACTCCTCCCAGTTCTTCCCTACCTTGCCTTTCATCCAGATCCACCTCCTTTCTGTCTCTTATTAGAAAACAAACAGGGTTTTATGGGATAATAAAAAAAAAATAAGGTGAAATAAAATAAAACCAAACAACTCTGAATAGGACAAAACAGAAGGGAAGGAGCCCAAGAAAAACCACAAGAAGCAGATATGGACACAGAGACATACGTGTTTGCACACTCAGGAATCCCATAGAAACACAAAAAGGGAAGCCATGATATTTATGTGTGTGTATGCACATATATATACATGTGTGTGTGAAATACATTTTTTAAAGTTTAAAATTAAAAAAAAAGGGAAAATCTGACATGACATCATGAGACAAGGGACTACCAACAGTACTACTGCGTTCCGTTTCTGTTGGCCATCTACTGTGGGGCATGCAAAATACCCAAAAGAGCAGTTTGTTTCCCCTATGAGACCCCCTTGGAGAAAACATTTTTTCTTTTCTTTTTAAAATTTTGCTAAATATTCTTTTTTAATTTTTTAAGTTTCTATAGGATGCTTGTAGATTTTTTTATCCAGCTAATCATGAGATGAGTGACTAATAATGGTAGACATTTTTTTTCTTCATTTTGTCTTCTGGCAAGTGGATAATAGTTCTTCCTTCTATAAATGTAACTATTCTTTTTCTAGAACATGATTTTAATATTTTCAACTTTTAATATTCAAAGAACCAGCTCCTGGTTTTGTTGATTCTTTGTGTAGTTTTTTTTTTGTTTCTATTTGGTTTATTTCAGCCCTGAGTTTGATTTCCTGTCGTCTACTCCTCTTGGGGGTATTTGCTTCTTTTTGTTCTAGAACTTTCAGGTGTGATGTTGAGCTGCTATTTTAAGCTGTCTCCAGTTTCTTTTTGGAGGCACTTAGAGCTATGAGTTTTTCTCTTAGCACTGCTTTCATTGTGTCCCATACATTTTGGAATGTTGTGCTTTCTATTGTTTCTGTTGGAATTCAAGACTGGACTTAGTCTATGGTGATCTGATAGGGTGCATGGGATAATTTCAATCTTCTTGTATCTGTTAAGCCCTGTTTTGTGACTAATTACATGGTCAATTTTGGAGAAGGTACTGTGAGGTGCTGAGAAGAAGGTATATTCTTTTGCTTTACGATGAAATGTTCTATGAATATCTGTTAGATCCATTTGTTCATAACTTCTGTTAATTTCACAGTGTCTCTGTTTAGTTTCTGTTTCTATGATCTGTCCATTGCTGAGGATGGGGTGTTGAAGTCTCACACTATTATTGTGTGGGGTGTGATGTGTGCTTTGACCTTTAGTAAATTTTTTTTTCTTTTTTCTTTTCTTTTTTTTTTGTTTTTGTTTTTGTTTTTGTTTTTGTTTTTTTCAACTTTTATTAGATATTTTCTTCATTTACATTTCAAGTGTTATACAGAAAGTTCCCTATACCCTCCCCACTCCTGGCCCTGCTCCCCTACCCACCCGCTCCCACATCTTGGCCCTGGCGTTCCCCTGTACTGGGGCATATAAAGTCTGCATGACCAAGGGGCCTCTCTTCCCAATGATGGCCAACTAGGCCATCCTCTTCCATATATGCAGCTAGAGACATGAGCTCATGGGGTACTAGTTAGTTCATGGTTATTCTTCCACCTAGAGGGTTGAAGACCCCTTCAGCTCCTTGGGTACTTTCTCTAGCTCCTTCTTCCTTGGGAACCCTGTGTTCCATCTAATAGCTGACCGTGAGCTTCCACCTCCATGTTTGCCAGGCATTGGTATATTTTCCCCCGAGACAGCTATATCCGGGCCCTTTCAGCACNTATCCACATATCAGTGAGTACATGTTATGTGAGTTCTTTTGTGAATGGGTTACTTCACTCAGGATGATGGCCTCCAGATTCATCCATTTGCCTAGGAATTTCATATATTTATTGTTTTTAATAGCTGAGTAGTACTCCATTGTGTAAATATACCAAATTTTTTGTATCCATTCCTCTGTTGAGGGACATCTGGGTTCTTATGAGTGTGGGTGCCCTTACATTTGGAGCATAGATGTTCAGAACTGAGAGTTCTTCTTGGTAGGTTTTTCCTTTGATGAGTATTAAGTATCTTTCCTTATCTTTTTTGATAACTTTTGGTTGAAAATTTATTTTATCCATTATTAGAATGGCTATTCCAGCTTGTTTCTTGAGACCATTTGCTTGGAAAATTGATTTCCAGTTTTTTACTGTGAGGTAGTAGCTGTCATTGTCACTGAGGTGTACTTCCTGTAAATAGCAAAATGCTGGGTCCTGTTTACATATCCAGTCTGTTAGTCTATGTCTTTTTGGGGAGTTGAGTCCATTGATGTTAAGGAAAGCTGATTGTTACTTCCTGTTATTTTTGTTGTTAGAAGTAGAATCATGTTTGTGTGGCCATCTTCTTTTGGGGTTTTTGAAAGAAGATTACTTTGTTGCTTTTTTCTAAGGTGTACTTTCCCTCCTTGTGTTAGAGTTTTCTATCTATTATCCTTTGTAGGGCTGGATTTGTGGAAAGATATTGAGTAAACTTGTTTTTGCCATGGAATATCTTGGTTTCTCCATCTATGGTAATTGAGAGTTTTGCTGGGTATAGTAGCCTGGGATGGCATTTCTGTTTTCTTAGGGTCTGTATGAGAGCTGCCCAGGATCTTTCATAGCCTCTAGTGAGAAGTCTGGTGTAATTCTGATAAGTCTGCCTTTATATGTTGCTTGACCTTTTTCCCTTACTGCTTTTAGTATTCTTTCTTCATTTTGTGCATTTGGTGTTTTGATTATTATGTGACAGGAAGAATTTCTTTTCTGGTCCAGTCTATTTGGAGTTCTGTAGGCTTCTTGTATGTTCATGAACATCTCTTACTTTAGGTTAGAGAAGTTTTCTTCTATAATTTTGTTGAAGATATTTACTTGCCCTTTAAGTTGGAAATCTTCACTCTCTTCTATATCCTTAGATTTGGTCTTCTCATTGTGTTCTTGATTTCCTGGATGTTTGGGGTTAGGATCTTTTTCCATTTTGCATTTTCTTTGACTGTAGAGTCTATGGTTTCTATGGTATCTTCTGCACTTGAAATTCTATCTTCTATCTCTTGTATTGTGTTGGTGATGTTTGCATCTATGACTGCTGATCTCCTTCCTAGGTTTTCTATCTCTAGTGTTGTCTCCCTTTTTGATTTCTTTATTGTTTCTATTTCCACTTTAGATCTTGGATGGTTTTCTTCATTTCCTTTGCCTGCCTGATTGTGTTTTCCTGTAATTCTATAAGGGATTTTTGTGTTTCCTCTTTAAGGACTTCTACCTGTTTACCTGTGTTCTCCTGTATTTCTTTAAGGGAGTTATTTGTGTCCTTCTTAAACTCTTCTGTCATCATCATTAGAACTGATTTTTTTTTATCTGAATCTTGCTTTTCCAGTTTATCTGGGACTTGCTATGGTAGGAGAGTTGGGTTCTGATGATGCCAAGTAACCTTGGTTTCTGTTGCTTATGTTCTTATGTTTGCCTCCTGGCATATGATTATCTCTAGTACTACATGCTGTTGCTTACTGGAACCTGTCCTTTCTGTGATCCTGGTTGTGTCAGAACTCAGAGTTCAGCTGTCACTGTGATCCTGGGATTCTGGGATCCTGTGATCCTGAGATCCTGAAATCCTGAGATCCTGAGATCCTGGGTGTGTCACAGCTCCTGAAAGTCAAGCTGCCTCTAGGACCCTGAGATCCTGGTGTGACCAAGCTCCCGGGATCCTGGAATCCTGTGATTCTATGGTCCTGGGCTTGATAAAGTGTCTGGGAGTGGAGCTTGTTCTGGGTGTTGTGGGACTGGCTGCAGAGTTCTGCTCAAGGCATCGGCTCAGATAGGAAGTTGTATCCTATTTTTTTAAAATAGGGTTATTTGGTTCTCTGGAGCCTAACTTCTTGAGTTCTTTGTATATTTTCTGTATTAGCCCTCTTTCAGATGTAGGGTTGGTAAAGATCTTTTCCCAATCTGTTGGTTTCTGTTTTGTCTTATTGACAGTGTCCGTTGCCTTACAGAATCTCTGCAATTTTATGAGGTCCCATTTTTCAAGTCTTGATCTTAAGAGTATAAGCTATTGATATTCGGTTCATGACATTTTCCTCTGTGCTGTGTGCTCTTCCCCACTTCTTTTTCTATTAGATTCAGTGTATCTGGTTTTATGTGAAGTTCCTTGATCCACTTGGACTTGAGCTTTGTACAAGGAGATAAGAATGGATTGATTTGCTTTCTTCTATATGCTAACTAACAATAGAACTAGCACCATTTGTTGAAAATGCTGTCTTTTTTTTCCACTGGATAGTTTTAGCTCCCTTATCAAAGATCAAGTGACCATAGGTGTGTGGGTTCATTTCTGGGTCTTCAATTCTATTCCATTGATCTATCTGCCTGTCACTGTTCGAAAACCATGCAGTTTTTATCACTATTGTTCTCTAGTACAGCCTGAGGTCAGGGATGGTGATTCTGCCAGAAATTCTGAATGAGTTAACCCAATCACAAAAGAACACACATGGTATACACTCATTGAAAAGTGGATATTAGGCCAGAAGCTCAGAATATCCAAGATACAATTCACAGACCACATGAAGCTCAAGAAGAAGGAAGACAAAAGTGTGGATACTTTGGTCCTTCTTAGAAAGGGGAACAAAATACACATGCAAGGAGTTACAGAGACAAAATGTGGAGCAGAGACTGAAGGAAAGGCCGTCTAGGGATTGCCCCATGTGGGGATCCATCCCATATACAGTCACCAAACCCAGACACTATTGTAGATGCTAACAAGTGCTTGTTGACAGGAGATATGGCTGTCTCCTGAGAGGCTTTACCAGTATCTGACAAATACAGAGGAAGATGCTCTCAGCCAACCACTGGACTGAGCACAGGGTCCTCAATGAAGGAGCTAGAGAAAGAACCCAAGGAGCTGAAGGGGTTTGCAGCCTCATAGGAGGAACAGCAATATGAACCAACCAATAAACCCAGAGCTCCCCAGGACTAAACCACCAACCAGAGAGTACGTATGGAGGGACCCATGGCTCTAGCTGCATATGTAGCAGAGGATGGCCTTGTCAGTCAGCAATGGGAGGAGAGTCCCTTGGTCATGTGAAGGCTCGATGGCCCAGTGTGTGGGAATGCCCAGACGAGGAAGACGGAGTGGGTTTGTTGGTGAGCAGGGGGAGGGGTGAGAAGATAGGTGTTTTTCAGAGGGGAAACCAGGAAAGGGGATAACATTTGAAATGTAAATAAAGAAAATATCTAATAAAAAATGTTTAAGAGGAAAAAAAGAACCTTATGAGGGAATTATGGTGTGTTCTGCCTCTACTGATAGCAAAATGTCAGCAGGACATTAATAACATCCACTTTCAGCTCTCTGGGTGCAATGCCATATTTTGTTTGGTCTCCTGTACAGAGGAGGTGTTCCTATGTATTCAAACTTCCTGCTTCTCCTACTGCTTATCCGTGAACACAGCAATGGCAATCTTAACTAAGACACATTGAACATTTATTTTACCATGTTCCTTCTTTGATCAATATACTTTTCTGAATATTTTCTATGCACTGGAAAGTTGAGTATAAATCTGAACATGTTAGTGCATCATTATTCTCTAGCAATACCACTGCTTGTGCTGGTTTCTTAATTGAGCCCTGTATGGAGCTACCTACAGGGACTTTGGAAAGGGAAGCCCATGAAGAAGGGAACTTTAATCATTCAGAAGATCATATGTAGTCTTGTAGAGTGTTTACTCTGTGTTGTGGACTATTTTAGTTAGAAAAGCTCATTGACTCTTCGCCACACCCTGGTAAATCAGGTAGGATTGTTCCTATGTTAGAGTGCAGTTAGATCAGAAGAGGCCAAGGCTCATGCCTAATATCATTATCAGATGTGAACCTTTACCAACTGATTTCAGAGACTACAGGAGGAGGGCTGCTCCTAGATATTCCTACCATCAGAAACAACAAGGCCCCATCACTGATGACAAGTAGTGTAGTATAATTTTGGAGCACATATATTTCACAAGATTATTGTAAAGGAAAATGCTTTTCATTAATAAAATTAGAATTAAAATCTAGCTATATCTGGGTATGTATGAGTATATGGGTATGTGCATGTTTATGTATATATATATTCTTTATGTATGTAGATGTATGTGGGTAGGTATATGTATATATATGTATATTTGTATATGCATACATATTTATGTGTACACATATGTATATACATGTATGGTTATGTGTGTATGTATCTGTATGTGAATATGCATGCATATATTTATGTATATATATGTATGTGTATACATATATATGTATGTGTACTTATACATATGTGTGTGCATTTGTAAGTGCTCATAAATGTATATATTTTTGTGTATATATATATATATATATATATATATATATATATATATATACACAAAAATGTACATATGTGTGTATGCGTATGTATATATATGTGTGTGTGTATGTGGGTATATGTGTATGGGCTTTTCTGTTTTCTTTTGTTTTGTTTTGTTTTTATCATTTTGATTACTTCTGTTAGCTTTCTTTCACAGCTATGTCTGAAGGAACTTCAGTGAGAATTTAGGAATAATAGAAGCAAAATGTTGTATTCACTTAGTGTGATGTTAAGTAGTAGACACTGATTCAATAATTTGATTATTAAAATGTGAAGTTGCTCCATCCATTATTAGAAAATATCTAGAACTCATGCTCTGTGTTCTGACTCCTTTCTTCATACTTGACAGGAGCCACGTGTCCAGAGCTTATGTGATGAGCCCATGCTCCACCACCAGAATATCATAGATTCTGGGGGGGGGGGGGCTACTGCCCATATCTCAGGGTTTATGTGCAATTTCTGCATGACACCATATAGAAATATTATATGTTATCATATAGAGTGGGTTGCTCTTCTTGTTTTACAATATGGTGTCTTAATATGAACTCAAGGAACTAGTTATGACAGCTTGTTGAACATTTTTACTATAATAAGTAAAGCTTTTGATAATGCATGCCAGAATATGAAATCTTCAGATGTAGTCAAAAGTATCAAAGCCTCAGTTGCTATATATGTCCAATAAGCAAATGAGATAGCTGAAAACCTGTGTTACAGTGCTGTGGAGAATTTAAATTATTCAGAAAAGGGACAAGGAAGAGACTTTATCCATCAAATTCTTCCATGTGTCTAATTCTACAATGAATCCTGAGAAGTGGTGTGTCTCTAGTTTCATTTTAAACTACATTGAGCCTATTGCAAACACAAAATAGTTTTATCATTTTATCTCTGAAATTTTGTATATTCTATGTCATAATACACAGCAATGTTGTCTTTATGTTCTATAAACACTAATATTTCAGCAATGTTATTAAAAAAACACAATGTATAAAAAGACCTGAAAATGGTAAAAAATAATATTGGAGAATAGGGCTGTTTAAAAACTACTAAATAAGTTACTGATATCCTTCACAAAAATATAATTAATTCATTTAGATATGAAATATTAGAAGAAAACATTGGTTTTATTTTTTTGGACAAAATAGTAGTACTATAAATTATACACTTAGGTTTTGGAATAAATGTCACAGACACGGAAACTAAGAAGTTGAATAAATGTTTGAAATGGTGATGTATAGAAATTTCACATCACCCATGAGATTCTCTTAAATCACAGCTGATGGAAAAGAAACACTGATTTGTCTTAATGTACCCTTGCTTCATTCTATGAACAAATTCTGGCTGTCCTTGCCTCAATTTTGCAAGATAAAAATATTAAAGCTTCAATTGGTGAAACGAAGGTGTTCTCCTCTTGTTTCTTTAACACAGATCAGTGTTGGAGACAAGAAAACTTTTATGTGGTACTCTTTATTCCTCACAAAGAGTAAGGGCTATTTCTAAGAAATGAAAAACTTCAAATTCTTGGTACAGTTCCAATACGGCAGGTAGTATATCCAATTACATTATACCGAAAGGTCAATGTCACTAGCAAATTGCCAGGGGACAACTTTGCTGTGGTGTAAACAACATGCTTACTGACAAACTCTCACCTAACCTGGTACCATGGAGATTTAGAGCTAGGGACATGCTGTATTTGGCTTCATTAAGGGGCTTTCCTCAGGGTTAAGAATGCTTATGGCATTAAGGTAGGTTAGTTAAATAAGACTGAGTATGATAATGACAAGTGAGATTTAATTGTACATCGCAGAAAACACTGTTGCGTCTGAAGCATAAAGAAATAGATGAAGCAGAGAAAAAAAAATTAAAAGAGACTTAAAGAGCCTTCATGTAATAAGGAAGGTTTACTGTGGAATAAGGAGGAACTCTTTCAGGAAATCAAAATGCACTAGGAATTACATCCTGTATTTTTCTGAGGATCTTTGGAGTAACATACATGGCTACAGATGATGACAGTTTTTTCTGGGACCAAGACAGCATCCTGAGCAGAGATCTGTTCTCTGCCACATCTGTGGAGCTGTGCTATGAGAACCTGAACAGATCTTGTGTCAGGAGCCCATACTCCCCAGGCCCTCGCCTCATCCTCTATGCAGTCTTTGGCTTTGGAGCTATGCTGGCTGTGTGTGGAAACCTCCTGGTGATGACATCAATTCTTCATTTCAGGCAGCTGCACTCTCCTGCCAACTTCCTGGTGGCATCCCTGGCCTGTGCTGACTTCTTGGTGGGACTGACTGTCATGCCTTTTAGCATGGTGAGGTCTGTGGAGGGCTGCTGGTACTTTGGGGACAGCTACTGTAAATTACATACTTGTTTTGATATATCTTTTTGTAGTTCTTCTATCTTCCACTTGTGCTTCATCTCTGTTGATAGATACATTGCAGTCAGTGATCCCCTGATCTACCCCACCAGGTTCACTGCCTCTGTTTCTCGAAAGTGCATCACCTTCTCCTGGCTCCTGTCCATCATCTACAGCTTTTCCCTTCTTTACACGGGAGCCAATGAAGCTGGGCTTGAGGATCTAGTGAGTGCCCTCACCTGTGTGGGTGGCTGTCAACTTGCAGTGAATCAAAGCTGGGTCTTTATTAACTTTCTATTATTTCTTATCCCCACCCTTGTGATGATGACTGTCTACTCTAAGATTTTCCTCATTGCTAAACAGCAGGCTCAGAACATTGAGAAGATGAACAAGCAGACTGCCAGGGCATCAGACAGCTACAAGGACAGGGTGGCCAAGAGGGAGAGGAAAGCAGCCAAAACTCTGGGCATTGCAGTGGCTGCCTTTCTCCTTTCATGGCTGCCATATTTCATTGACTCCTTCATTGATGCCTTCCTAGGGTTCATCACACCCACGTATGTGTATGAAATCCTAATTTGGATAGCTTACTATAACTCAGCCATGAACCCTTTGATTTATGCTTTCTTTTATCCTTGGTTTCGAAAAGCCATCAAACTCATTGTCACTGGAAAAATCTTGAGGGGGAATTCCTCAACCACCAAGTTGATTCCTGAGTAGATTTTTGGTTTAGTTGGGGATTGAAGAGATTCACAGCAGAGAATCCCTGGGGAGATTGAGTGCCCAGATCTGTTACTGTTAAGTGATGAATTATACTTCTGCAGTGACCCAAACACATAAATCTTGCATCTTTTAAAAATGTTTAATTAATTTTTCATTTTGATGAAATCTGAGGAATCAGACCTAATTTGTTCTTCTGATTTTTGTGCTGGTTAGTGTCAATTAGTTTCCCTATATCCCTTGCTAGTAGCCCCCTTTCCTGCCCTTCTGAAATTCTAATTGTCTTCTTTGTTAAAATTTTTCCTTCAAGTTTTAATATATAAGTTTAAAAGCTCTTAGTACCATTTTTCTTTTTCTTCCCCCATAATATTTTTTATTGATTATTTGGGACACAATACTACACAATATACCTTGACTACCCTTGCTTTCTCTCACTCCCAGGTCCTCCCTCCTGTTCTTTGCCTTTCTACAACCAAAAATAAATAAATATTTTTAAAAAATACACCAAGTGCAATTTGTGCTGGCAATATACTCATCGGTACATGGTCCAGTGGCCAGCACCTTAAACCTAACTGAGTCCATTCCATTCCTCCCACCATGAGCTATCAACTGTGAAGAGCTACAGACCAGCAACATTATTGCAACTATTAAGGGCTCTCTTCGATGTCTTTCTGACTGTACCTTATCTTTCTCTGTGTGTGTATGCATGTGTGTGTGTGGGGGGCGTGTTGCAGAAGTGTTTGATGCACAGAAGCTATCTCTTTCTCAGAATGGGGCAATGATATAGTAACTGAGACCCAGCTTTGCTCATTTAAAGTATTAATTAACAACTATTCAGTTGTTTACAGAGGAAAATAAAAACAGTGTCACAAATTGCAATATCTCTTCAGTGAGCTGCTTTCTAGGGAGCACACACACAGAGGAATGCTCACAATCCTAAAGCTTTTTAAGTTGTTATATGTTTAAATCAAAGATTTAAAGATGATCATTGTTTATTTGCTATAATTTATAAATTTGCTGATCTCTCACTTATTTGGTTTTTTATGTTCTTGGAGATGTATAGAAGTATTCAAAAATATGCACAAAAGCAAAGTTAATTAAGGTGTTCAGAAGAAAATGTGAAGATAAAGGGCAAAATAGGCAGTCACAAAGTTGTCAATACATAAGAAATGTTCTTGATATTATTTTTTAATTTCATGTGAACAAACATTTTTACTATTTATTATTAATGTATGATACCTTTTTGTCAGATTTTTAAAGCTGAAATCCTTCCCTCAGTGGCAATTCCATTTCTGATTTTTATTTGAAACAGTCTTTTTCTACAGTTCAGACTAACCTATATTGGGTTATACCTTCAGGCAATTCCCCTGCCTCAGGTTTTTGAATGCTACTTACAGGCTTAAACTACCACACATAGGTTATTTCCTATTTACTACAATTGAGGAAGTCTGTCCTTGTGAGATTGACAGATGACCAAAAGCTCCCCAGACTCCTTCATATCCCCGATCATGGTTCTTCAGTTCAACCCTTAAACACTATCAGGTTAATTTGGCTTCAGCTGTTTAGATTCTAGTGGCTTATCCTACATGCAGAGAGCTGTAACCCTTCTTCACTTGCGTGACAGTGTAGATAAACAAAAGCTTTAGAGTAGCGGATGCTCACTGTAATCGTCTGCATTCAAAAGAAAGTCTAATATAAGTGCTGCTTTGTTTAATATAACAAAGAAGCAATTCCTTCTGCAGTAGCCTTTTGTGCTGTCTTGTCAACTTTACCAAAGCTAGAGTTATGTGTAAGGAGGAAACCTCATTTGAGAAAATGCCTACATAAGACCTAATTGTAAGGAATTTTCTTAGTGATTGAAATGGCACTTCTTAATGGCAGAAGACCCAGCCCATGGTTCCCACCATGGGCTGGAGTCCTGGGTTGTAAGAGAAGGCAGGCTGAGCAAGCCATGCTGAGCCAGAGAGTACTTAGCACCCCTCCATGGTCTCTGCATCAGCTCCTGCCTCTAGGTTCCTGACCTGTTTGAGTTCCTGACTAACTTCTCTCTGGGAAGGCCTGTTGCCTGGAAGTGTTGGCTGAAATAAACTATTTGCTCCAAAAGCGGCCTTTGTCATGTTTTATCACAGCTGAGGGGGTCCCTAGAGGTGTCATAGCAGGCAGGGAAAATAGCCTGCAAGAGTGGAGAATGAAAACTTGGTTCTGACTAACTTAGTCAACTTAGGACAAAGTTCAGGTAGTCTAATGCCAGGACATTTATTGCTAGCATATTTAAACACAATAGAATGTGGATAAAGGTTTCCAGGCAACAATCACTTCTGTTCTAAGGTGCACAATAACGCTTAATATGGTACTACAGTGAAACTCCTTTGCAAAGTACATGAACGTGTGTTGTCTAACTAAAAGGTTTAGAATCTAGTGTGGTCTCTAGTTGTGACAGCATAGAGGTCCACAGGGCATTAAGTACATGTGACATCTCCCTTAAAGGTGGGTTCTATTACCTGGGAGCTACAGATGAACCTAGTGAGCAAGATTCTAGGATAAACATTCTGCGGGACTTGGGACATGTGTGCCACTACAGATAGCAAAAAAATCACCAGGACATTACCAACATCCACTCTCAGCACTCTGGGTGGAATGCAGTATTTCGTTTGGTCTCCTGCACAGAGGAGGTGCCCCTGCTTGTTCAACCTTCCTGCCTCGCCTACTGCTTATCCGTGAACACACAGAAATGGCAATCCTGACTAAGACTCCTGGAACCACATTTGTCAAGTACATTTACCATGTTCCATCCTTGATCATTATACTTTTCTGGATATTTTCTGTGTACTGGAAAGTTGAGTATCAATCTGAACATGCTAGTGCATCATTATTCTCTGCAATCCTTCGGCTTGTGCTGCTTCCAGCATAAGCTGTTTCAGTGTCTGTTGATGGAGCTACCCAATAGCAAACACAGGGACTCTGGAACTGGAAGCACAGGGTGGAGTGAACTCAAGCCTTCAAAAGATCGCATGTCATCTTGTAGAGTGTTTACTCTGTGTTGTGGACTGCTTTAGAACAGCTCACACCCTGGCAAATCATGTTCCTCTCTTAGTGTGTTTAGGTCAGAAGAGGCCACAGCTCATGCCTAATTTCATCATAGTCAGAACATGAGCTTGCAACACACTGATCTCAGAGACTATGGGAGGAAGGCAGCACCCAGTATTCCCCTGTCACAAAGAAGAATGAGGGCCAGTCACTGATGGCATACTGCTTAGTAAAATTTTAGAGTATGCTGGGCAGTGGTGACACATGCCTTTAATCTCAGCACTTGGGAGGCAGAGGTAGGAAGATTTCTGAGTTCAAGGCCAGCGTGGTCTACAGAGTGAGTTCCAGGACAGCCAGCGCTACATAGAGAAACCCTGCCTCAAAAAAAATTTAGAGTACATACATTTCACAAGATTATTATTTTTTTAGTTATATTTTTGTTGTTGTTTTATTGTTTACACTCCATGTTGTATTCCCCCATCAACCCTCTGACTGCTCCATGTCCCACACCTCCTCCCCACCCCGTGTCTCCAAGTGGATATTCCTACTCCCAACCCCACCTGACCTTTAAATTCCCTAGGGCCTCCAGTCTCTTGAGGGTTAGGCGCATCATCTCTGAAAGAACACAGACCTGACAGTCCTCTACTGTATGTGTGTTAGGGGCTTCCTATCAGCTGGCATATGCTGCCTCGTTGGTGGTCCAGTATTGGAGAGATATCAGGGGTCCAGATTAATTGAAACTGCTGGTCTTCCTACAGGATCACCCTTCTCCTCAGCTTCTTTCAGCCTTTCCTAATTCAACAACAGTGGTCAGCTGCTTCTGTCCACTGGTTGGTTGCAAATATCTGCATCTGACTTTTTCAGCTGCTTGTTGGGTCTTTCGGAGGGTATTCATGATAGGTCCCATTTTGTGAGCTCTTCATAGCCTCAGTAATAGCATCCGATCTTGGGACCTCGCCTTGAGCTGGATCCCATTTTGGGCCTGTCACTGGACTGTCTTTTCCTCAGGCTCCTCTCCATTTCCATCCCTGTAATTCTTTCAGATGGGAACAATTATGGGTCAGAGGTGTGATTGTGGGATGGCAACCCCATTCCTCACTTGATGCCATCTTCCTGCTGGCGGTAGGCTCTATAAGTTCCCTCTCCCTATTGTTGGACATTTGAGTCCTGAGAGTCTCTCACCTCTCTGGTCTCTGGTGCATTTTGGAGGGTTCTCCCAACCTCCTATTTCCTGAGATTGCCTGTTTCCATTCTTTCTGCTGGCCTTCAGGTCTTCAGTTTTTTCCCTCACCCAATACCAGATCAAGTTCCCCTCCTGCTTTCCACCTTCATTTTTCCTCCCAGGTCCCTCCCTCCCTCTCCACTTGTGACTGCTTTCTTCTCTTTCCCAAGTGGGACTGAGGTGTCCTCACTTGGGCACTTCAGCTTGTTGAACTTTTTAAATTCTGTGGACTGTATCTTGGTATTCTGTACTTTGGGGGGAGTGCTAATATCTACTTATTGGTAAGTACACACCATGCAGGTCCTTTTGGGTCTGAGTTACCTCACTCAGGATGATATTTTCTAGTTCCATTCATTTGCCTACAAAACTCAGGATATCCTCATTCTCAGTTGCTGAGTAGTATTCCATTGTATAAATGAATCACATTTTCTGTATCCATTCTTCTGTCCTGGGACATCTAGGTTGTTTCCAGCTTCTGGCTATCACAAATAAGGCCACTATGAACATAGTGGAACCTGTGCCCCTGTGACATGGTAGGGCATCTTTTGGGTATAGTCCCAAGAGTGGCATTGCTGGGTCTTCAGGTAGATCTATTTCCAATTTTCTGAGAAACTCCAGATTTGATTTCCAGAGTGGTTGTACCAGTTTGCAATCCCAGCAGCGATGGAGGAGTGTTGCTCTTTCTCCACATCCTCTCCAACATGTGTTGTCACATGAGGTTTTGATCTTAGCTATTCTGATTGGTGTAAGGTGGAGTCTCAGGGTCATTTTGATTTGCATTTCTCTGATCACTAAGGACTTTGAACGTTTCTTTAGGTGCTTCTCAGCCATTTGAGAGTCCTCAGTTGTGAATTCTTGGTTTAGTTCTATAACCCATTTTTTGATTGGGTTGTTTGTTTTTATGGTGTTTAGATTCTTTTTTTTTCCAATTTTTTATTAGATATTTTCTTCATTTACATTTCAAATGCTATCCCGAAAGTCCCCTATACCCTCCCCTGTTGGGGTCCACTGCCCGCAGTGGACTGGGTTCCTGGAGGATTGGCCCGAAGCTGAAATGAAACTAAGGGAGTGGGGGGAAGAAAGAAGAACTCCGAGGCTACATGGTTGCTTCTGCTTAGAACGACTGTTTAATGGTGGACAAGCATTTGGGGATAAAGGAAGGGAAGCCCCGCCCCCAGTCTTCTGTGCAGGTGTTCTGGAGTTTGGCGGGAACCCTGAAGTCTCATGACATCTCTCAGGTTGCGCAGGTGGGCTGGTCGTAGGTGGGCCTCTGGTAAGCTGGGTGGAGCCGGGTGACCTAGGAGACTTGCAGAACCTGGCTGCAGGGTTACCGGGCTCTTAGCCTAGTTAACAACACAATGGATGCCATTGGGTGCAGCACGGCTCTGGTCATTGCACCAACTATGTTGGTGGGAAAGGGACACCACACTCCCCCATCTCTCACCCTGCTCCCCTACCTACCCACTCCCACATCTTGGCCCTGGCATTCCCCTGTACTGGGGCATATAAAGTTGGCATGACCCAGGGGCCTCTCTTCCCAATGATGGCCAATGGTGATTAGATTCTTGAGTTCTTTATATATTTTGGATATTAGCCCTCTATCAGATGTGGAGTGAGTGAAGATTTTTTTCCCCAATCTGTAGGTTGCTGATTTGTCTTATTGACTATGTCCTTTGTCTTACAGAAACTTTCCAGTTTCATGAAGTCCCATTTATCAATTGTTGATCTTAGAGCCTGAGCCATTGGAGTTCTGTTTAGGAAATTTCCTCCTGTGCCAATGAGTTCAAGGCTCTTTCCCCCTTTCTCTTCTATTACATTCAGTGTATCCCGGTTTTATCTTGAGGTACTTGATCCACTTGGACTTGAGCTTTGTACAAGGTGACAAATATGGGTTTATTTTTATTCTTCTACATACAGACAGCCAGTTAGACCAGCACTATTTATTGAAGATGCTTTCTTTTTTCCATTGTATATTTTTGGCATCTTTGTCAAAGATCAAGTGACTGTAAGTGTGTGATTTTATTTCTGGGTTGTCAGTTTTATTCCATTGTTCAACATGTCTTTCTCTGTGCCAATACCATGCAGTTTTTATCTCTATTACTCTGTAGTAAAGCTTGAGGTCAGAGATGGTGATTCCCCCCAGCTATTCTTTTATTGTTAAGAATGGTTTTCTCTGCAGTGGAGATTGGGTTTCCACTCCAGCACAATCATGTCTATTAAGTCCTATAATGGAGAGGCCGTCATGGCCATGAAGGGAAAGAACTGTGTGGCCATCGCTGCAGACAGGCGTTTTGGGATCCAGGCCCAGATGGTGACCATGGACTTCCAGAAGATCTTTCTGGAATGTAGACAGGCACTACATAGGTCTGGCCAGCCTGGCCACTGACATCCAGACAGTTGCCCAGCGTCTCAAGTTCTGACTGAACCTGTATGAGCTAAAGAAGGTCAACAGATCGAGCCTTACACCCTCATGAGCATGGTGGCCAACCTCATGTATGAGAAGCAGTTTGGTCCCTACTACACAGAGCCTGTCATTGCTGGCCTGGACCTGAAGACCTTCAAGCCCTTCATTTTCTCTCTGGATCTCATTGGCTGTCCCATGGTGACTGACGACTTTGTAGTCAGTGGTACCTGCTCCAATCAAATGTATGGGATGTCTGAGTCTCTCTTGGAGCCAAACATGGATCCAGAACACCTGTTTGAAACCATTTCTCAAGCCATGTTGAATACGGTGGATGGGGATGCTGTGTCAGGCATGGGTGTTATTGTTCATATCATTGAGAAAGACAGGATCACCACCAGGATGCTGAAGTCCCAGATGGACTAACTTGTGCTCTGTGGATGGGCTAACCTGTAACCTGTGCTCTGGTCCCATCTCCCTTTTGTTGTTTTTCTTTTTAATAAAATCGATTTTCTTTCAAAAAAAAAAAAAAGAATGGTTTTCTCTACTCTGGGGTTTTTGTTTTGTTTTGTTTTGTTTTGTTTTTGCCTTTCCAAATGAATTTGAGAATGCACTTTCCATGTCTTTGAAGACTTGTGTTGGCATTTTGATGGTGATTTCACAAGATTATTGTAAAGGAAAAGGATTTTCATTAATAAAAATTAAAGTTAAAATAAAGTAAAAATATGTGCTTATGTGTATTTTTATGTTGTTTATGTATATATATACATATGTGCACACATATGTATATATACTTGTATGCATATATATGTATTGGGTATATATATATGTATGTGTATATTTGTATATGCATATATGTATGTTCTTATATATGTGTGTATTGTGTAAATATATATGTATGTGTGTTTTTCATGTGGATATATATATATATATATATATATATATATATATATATATATATTTGTCTAATTGTCTTTTTTATTTTTTTTCTTTCTTCTTCTTTGGTTTTTCAAGGCAAGGTTTCTCTGTGTAGCTCTGGCTGACCTGGAACTCACTTTGTAGACCAGGCTGGCCTCGAAGTCAGAAATCCACTTACCTCTGCCTCCCAAGTGCTGGGATTAAAGGCGTATGCCACCCCACCCCACCCCCGGCCTATGTATATATATGTGTGTGTGTGTGTGTGTGTGTGTGTGTGTGTGTATATATATATATCTGTGTGTGTAGATGCATATATATAAGCTCCAGACCATTCAACAACCTGAGAACTGTGGAGGAGAGAGTCAGATCACATGGGGAAAGAAGGCCTGGATATTTTCTAATAACTGATGGAGAAACTCTACATTTTAATAATTTAATTGTTGAATCAGTATATATATGTAGATTTGTATTCAGCCATATAAGTATGTATTCTTATATGTAAGAATATGTGTGTATAGATATATATGTATGTGTGTGTATATATGTGTGTGTGTTTGTATGTGAATATATGTGTGTGTGCTAAGGTGTATTTTTTTATCAATTTGATTACTTCTATTAGTTATATCAAGAGTATGTTTTAGGTAATTTTGGTGAGAATTTAGGAATAATGCAAGCAAAATGTTGTATCCATATACTGTGATATTAGGTAGTGGACACTGATCAATAATTTGATTATTAAAATGTGGAGTTGCTCCATCAGTTATTAGAAAATATCTAGGACTTCTGCTGTGTGATCTGACTCCTTCCTTCATACTTGACAGGGTCCATGTGTTCAGAGCTTATGTGATGAGCCCATGGGCATTCTCCACCACCAGAATATCATAGTTTTCGGTGGGTTGCTGCCAGTAACATGCTCTTCTGGTTTTAGAATATGGAGTCTTAATATGAACTCAAGAAGTTAGTTATGACATATTGTTGAACATTTTTACTACAAAACTTTAAATGTATTCAAAAGTATCAAACCATCAGTAGCCATTTATGTTCAACAAACAAACGAGATATCTCAAATATCTATGTGATAGTATGCTGTGAAGTATTTAATCTATTCTGAAAAGAAACAAGGATTTTAACCATCAAATTCTTCTGTATGTCTATTTGTACAGTGAACCCTGAGCAGTGCTGAGTGTCTCTAGTTTCATTTTATTCTACTTTGGGTCTATTGCAAACACAAAATAGCTTTATCTCCTTATCTGTGAAATCTTTTATGTCACAATGTCTTTATTTTCAAATTATTTATTTATTTATTTATTCATTCATTCATTCATTCATTCATTCATTTTAAACTCCAGATTTTATTCCCCCTTCCAGCCTCCTGTCTCCACGAGGTTATCCCCAACCTCTAACCCCCACCCCATTAGACCTCTAAACTCCCTGGGGCCATAAGTCTCTTGAGGTTAGGTGCATCTTCTCTGACTGATCCCAGACCCTGCAGTCTTCTGCTGTGTATGTATTGGGAAGCCTCATATCAGCTGGTATTTGCTGCCTGGTTGGTGTTCCAGTGTCTGAGAGATCTAGGGGGTCCAGGTTAACTAAGACTGTTGGTCCTCCTACAGGGTTGCCCTCCTCCTCAGCTTCTTCCAGTTTTCCCTTAATTCAACCACAGTGGTCAGCAGTTTCTGTTCATTGGTTGAGCACAAATATCTGCATCTGATTCTTTCAGCTGCTTTCTGAGTCTTTTGGAGGGCAGTCAGAGAGACATTAGATGAAATGCCCTACACTGGGGAGCAGGAAAACCTCCAGCAGAAAGACAGGGAGGAGGATTGCCATTACACAGTCAAAACTTTGACCCGTAATTGTTCCTGTCTGCAAGAACTGCAAGGATAGAAATGGAGAGGAGTGAGGGAGCCATCTTGGGTGCCAGGTCGCTCAGAGACCAGTCTGCACAGGTCAGCTTGTGGACTGCAAACAGTGACGGAGCAGACCAGAGAAACAACAAAGCTTCTAGGACAGGCCCAGTTTCAGGATCTAGACATCCAGGCACCTTCCCCTCCTGAGGAGAGGTGTCCACCCGGGACAGATTTGCCTGCCTGAGCTCATGAGGGACCCAACTTGGGTCCCAGGTCACTCAGAGACCAGTCTGGGCAGGTCAGCTCACAGACTGCAAAGGGTGACTGAGCAGACTGCTAAGCAACACAACTTCTGGGACAGACCCAGTTTCGAGCTCTAGACATCTGGGCACCCTCCCTGCCTGAGGAGAGGTGTCCACTTGGGAGGGCTTTGCCTGCCAGATCTTGTGAGGGAGCCATCTTGGGTCCCAAGTCCCACAGAGACCAGTCTGCGCAGGTGAGAGTGCAGACTGCAGAAGCAACACAGCTTCTGGGACAGGCAGAAGCAACACAGCTTCTGGGACAGAACCAGTTTCAGGCTCCAGACATCCAGACACCTTCCCAGCCTGAGGAAAGGTGTCTTCCCAGGAGGGCTTTGCCTGCTGGAGCTCAAGAGGGAGCCAACTTGGGTCCTGGGTCCTTCAGAGACCAGTCTGTACAGGTCCCAGAGGCAACAAATCTTCTGGGAAAGGCCCTATATTGGGCCTTCATTTTTAGCCAAGAGGCAGGTCTGAACACCAGACTGTGGTGCACCTTCCCTGCAAGAGGAGAGCTTGCCTGCAGAGACTACTCTGACCACTGAGACTCAGGAGAAAGCAGGACTCCTAGGACTGCTGACAGAGGCTAACAGAATCACAGGAGGAACAAGCTCCAACCAGAGACAACTATAACAACTCCAGAGATTACCAGATGGCAAAACACAAACATAAGAATATTAATAACAGAAACCAAGACCACTCACCTTCATCAGAACCAAGCACTCCCACCTCAGCCAATCCTGGCTACCCCAACACACCTGAAAAGCAAGACTCAGATTTAAAATCATATCTCATGGTGCTGGTAGAGGACATTAAGAAGGACATTAAGAAGGACATTAATAACTCACTTAAAGAAATACAGGAAAACACTGCTAAAGAGGTAAAAGTCCTTAAAGAGGAAACACAAAAATCTCTTAAAGAACTACAGGAAAACTCAACCAAATAGGAAATGGAATTGAACAAAACCATCCAGGACCTAAAAAGGGAAGTAGAAACAATCAAGAAAACCCAACTTTGGAGATAGAAACCAAAGGAAAGGAATCAGGAACCATAAATACAAGAGATGGAAGAGAGAATCTCAGGTGCAGAAGATTCCATAGAGAACATGGGCACAACATTCAAAGAAAATGCAAAATGGAAAAAGATCCTAACTCAAAAGATCCAGGAAATCCAGGACACAATGAGAAGACCAAACCTACGGATGATAGGAGTAGACGAGAAGGAAGATTTTTCAACTTAAAGCCAGAAAATATCTTCAACAAAATAATAGAAGGAAACTTCCCAAACCTAAATAAAGAGATGCCCATGAAGATACAAGAATCCTACAGAATTCCAAATAGACTGGACCAGAAAAAAATTTCTCCCGACACATAATAATCAGAACAATAAATACACTAAATAAAGACAGAATACTAAAAGCAGTAAGGGGAAAAGGTCAAGTACACTATAAAGGCAGGCCTATTAGAATTACACCAGACTTCTCACCTGAGACTATGAAAGCCAGAAAATCCTGGACAGATGTTATGCAGACACTAAGAGAACACAAATGCCAGCCCAGGCTATTATACCCAGAAAAACTCTCAATTAACATAGATGGAGAAATCAAAGTAGTCCATGATAAAGCCAAATTCACACAATATCTTTCCATGAATCCAGCCCTTCAAAGGATAATAAAGGGAAACCACCAATACAAGGACAGAAACTACACCCTA
Organism: Mus minutoides; assembly: GCA_902729485.2. Lineage (NCBI taxonomy): Eukaryota > Metazoa > Chordata > Mammalia > Rodentia > Muridae > Mus > Mus minutoides. The sequence goes on along the minus strand of LR750439.1, from coordinate 108,462 downwards.
GAAAAAACAAATAAGTAATACTTCAACAATCCTAAAAGAAGACAGCCCCAAGATCAGAATCCCAACTTTAACAACAAAAATAACAGGAAGCAACAATTACTTTTCTTTAATTTCTCTTAACATAAAGGTACTCAATTCCCCAATAAAAAGACATAGACTAATAGACTGGCTACACAAACAGGACCCAATGTTTTGCTGCTTACAGGAAACCCACCTCAGGGAAAAAGACAGACACTACCTTAGGGTGAAAGGCTGGAAAACAATTTTCCAATCAAATGGTCGGAAGAAATAAGCTGGAGTAGCGATTCTAATATCGGATAAAATTGACTTTCAACCCAAAGTTATCAAAGAAGACAAGAAGTTGCACTTCATACTCACCAAGGTAAAAATAAACCAAGAAGGCTCTCAATTCTGAATACCTATGCTCCGAATACAAGGGCAGCCATATTCATTAAAGAAACTGTAGTAAAGCTCAAAGCACACATTGCACCTCACACAATAATAGTGGGAGACTTCAACACCCCACTCTCACCAAAGGACAGATCCTGGAAACAGAAACTTAACAGAGACACATGGACACTAACAGAAGTCATGGATTTAATAGATATCTACAGAACATTTTATCCTAAAACAAAAGGATATACCTTCTTCTCAGCACCACATGGTACCTCTTCCGAAATTGACCATATAAGTGGTCACAAAACAGGCCTCCACAGATACAAAAATATTGAAATTATCCCATGCATCCTATCTGACCACCATGGACTAAGGCTGATCTTCAATAACAACATAAATAAAAGAAAGCCAACATTCACGTGGAAACTGAACAACACTCTACTCAATGATTCCTTAGTCAAGGATGAAATAAAGAAAAAAATTAAAGGCTTTCTAGAGTTTAGTGAAAATGAAGCCACAACACACCCAAACTTATGGGACACAATGAAGGCAGTCCTAAGAGGAAAATTCATAGCCCTGAGTGCCTCCAAAAAGAAGCAAGAGAGAGCAAACACTAGTAGTCTGAGAGCACACCTAGAAGCTCTAGAACTAAAGAAAGCAAATTCACCCAAGAGGAGTAGACTGCAGGAAATAATCAAACTCAAGGCTGAAATCAACCAAGTAGAAACAAAAAGAACTATTCAAAGAATCAACAAAACCAGGAGCTCGTTCTTTGAGAAAATCAACAAGATAGATAAACCCTTAGCCAGACTCACTAGAGGGCACAGGGACAGTATCTTAATTAACAAAATCAGAAAATAAAAAGAAGACATAACATCGGATACTGAGGAAATCCAAAATCCTACTACAAAAGTCTATTCTCAACAAAACTAGAAAACCTGGATGAAATGGTCAACTTCCTAGACAGATACCAGATACCAAAGTAAAACCAGGACCAGATTAACAATCTAAACAGTCCCATTTCCCCTAAAGAAATAGAAGCAGTCATCAATAGTCTCCCAACAAGAAAAAAAGTCCAGGACCAAATGGGTTTAGTGCAGAGTTCTTTCAGACCTTCAAAGAAGACCTAATTTCAACTCTCCTCAAACTATTGCACAAAATAGAGACAGAAGGTACTCTACCCAATTCATTCTATGAAGCCACAGTTGTTCTGATACCTAAACCACACAATGATCCAACAAAGAAAAAGAACTTCAGACCAATTTTCCTTATGAATACCAATGCAAAAATACTCAATAAAATCCTCGCAAACTAAATCCAAGAACACGTGAAAACGATCATCGATCATGACTAAGTAGGCTTCATCCCAGGAATACAGGGATGGTTTAATATACAGAAATCCATCAATGTAATCCACTTATAAACAAACTCAAAGACAAAAACCACATGATCATCTCATTAGATGCTGATAAAGCATTTGACAAAATCCAACACCCTTTCATGATAAAAGTCTTGGAAAGATCAGGAATTCGAGGCCCTTATCTAAACATAATAAAAGCAATCTACAGCAAACCAGTAGCCAACATCAAACTAAATGGAGAGTAGCTAGAAGCAATTCCACTAAAATCGGGGACTAGACAAGGCTGCCCACTTTCTCCCTACCTATTCAATATAGTACTTGAAATCCTAGCAATTTGACAACAAAAGGATATCAAGGGGATTCAAATTAGAAAGGCCTGAAGTCAAAATATCTCTGTTTGCAGATGATATGATAGTATATATAAGTGACTCCCAAAATTCCACCAGAGAACTCCTAAACCTGATAAACAGCTTCAGTGCAGTAGCTGGATATAAAATTAATTCTAACAAATCAATGGCCTTTCTTTACACAAAGGATAAACGGGCTGAGAAAGAAATTAGTGAAACAACACCCTTTACAATATTCACATAAATATAAAACACCTTGGTGTGACTCTAAGTAAGGAATGGAAAGATCTGTATGACAAGAACTTCAAGTCCCTGAAGAAAGAAAAAGAAAAAGATCTCAGAAGATGGAAAGATCTCCCATGCTCATGAATTGGCAGGATTAATATAGTCAAAATGGCTATCCTGCCCAAAACAATCTACAGATTCAATGCAATCCCCATCAAAATTCCAACTCAGTTCTTCACTGAGTGTGGGAAGCCATTTGGGGTACCGCTTGGCAGCAGTCTGACACTGGCAAGGACAAAGAAATGGCTTTGAGACAGGAATCTGACCTTGGGAACAAGCTCCGGCAGAGATCTGACCTCAGGGCATAATAAGGAAGTAAGTTTCAGCATAAAGCTAACTTTAGGTTGTAATAGAGAAGTAAGATAAAGCAGGAATTTTAGTTTTAGGGTGGAACTAAGCTTCAGGCAAGGTTTTGGGCTTGGACAAGGACAAGCCCTTTTTACAACTGTCCTGTTGCCTTGTTTGTAGTTCCTTATTGTACTGCTTGCCCAAAATACTTACATGTAATTAAATTGGTTTAAAAGTGGATTAGTAAATAAAACTTTGCCTTCAGTCTCAGAATTGACTGGGGCCATGCTGCAGCATTGTCTAATTGTCTCTTTCTTTTCAATCCTCGCTCCTGCCCTAGAGAACCTGTTGACTTACTGAGCTGGCTTGGTCAACTGAGTTAGAAAGGGAAATTTGCAAATTCATCTGGAATAATAAAAAACCTATGATAGGAAAAACTATTCTCAACAATAAAAGAGCCTCTGGGGGGAATCACCATGCCTGATATTAAGCTATACTACAGAGCAATTGTGATAAAAACTGCATGGTACTGGTACAGCGACAGACAGGTAGATCAATGGAATAGAGTTGAAGACCCAGAAATGAACCCACACACCTATGGTCACTTGATCATTGACAAGGGAGCTAAAACCATCCAGTGGAAAAAGGACAGCATTTTCAACTAATGGTGCTGGCACAACTGGCAGTTATCATGCAAAAGAATGTGAATTGATCCATTCTTATCTCCTTGTAAAAAGCTCAAGTCTAAATGGATCAAAGACCTTCACATAAAACCAGAGACACTGAAATTTATAGAGGAGAAAGTGGGGAAAAGCCTTGAAGATACTGGGGAAAAAATTCATAAACAGAACAGCAATGGCTTGTGGTGTAAGATCAAACATTGATAAATAGGACCTTATAAAAGAACAGAGCTTCTGTAAGGCAAAAGACACTGTCAAGAAGACAAAAAAATCCACCAACAGATTGGGAAAAGATTTTTACCAATTCTAAATCTGATAGGAGACTAATATCCAATATCTACAAAGAGCTCAAAATGCTGGACTCCAAAAAAACGAATAACCCAATTAAAAAATGGGGTGCAGAGCTAAACAAAGAATTCTCAACTGAGTAATACCGAATGGCTGAGAAACACCTCAAAAAATGTTCAACATCCTTAATCATCAGGGAAATGCAAATCAAAACAACCCTGAGATTCCACCTCATACCAGTCAGAATGGTTAAGATCAAAAATTCAGGTGATAGCAGATGTTGGCAAGGATGTGGAGAAAGAGGATTACTCCTTCATTGCTGGTGGTATTGCAAGCGTGTACAATCACTCTGGACGTCAGTCTGGTGGTTCCTCAGAAAATTGGACATAATACTACTGGAGGATCCACCAATACCACTTCTGGGCATATATCCAGAAAATGCTCCAACTGGTAATAAGAACACATGCTCCACTATGTTCATAGCAGCCTTTTTTATAATAGCCAGAAGCTACAAATAATCCAGATGTCCCTCAACAGAGGAATGGATACAAAAATTGTGGTACATTTACAGAATGGAGTACAACTCTGCTATTAAAAACAATGAATTTATGAAATTCTTGGGCAAATGGATGTATCTGGAGGATATCATTCTTAGTGAGGTAACCCAATCACAAAAGAAGTCATTAGATATGCACTCACTGATCAGTGGATATTAGCCCAGAAATTTAGAATACCCAAGATACAATTTGAAAAACACAAGAAAATCAAGAAGAAGGAAGACCAGTGTGTGGATACTTCATTCCTCCTTAGAATAGGAAACAAAATACCCATGAAAGGAGTTACAGAGACAAAGTTTGGAGCTAAGATGAAAGGATGGACTATCCAGAGAATACCCTACCCAGGAATCCCTCCCATAATCAGTCACCAAACTCAGACACTATTGTATAGGACAACAAGAGTTTCCTGAAAGGACCCGGATATAGCCGTCTCGTATGAGGCTATGCCAGTGCCTGGCAAATATAGAAGTGGATGCTCACAATCATCTATAGGAAGGAACACAGGGCTCCCAATGGAGAAGCTAGAGAAAGTACCACAGGAGCTGAAGGGGTCTGCAACCCTATAAGAGGAACAACAATATGACCTATCCAGAACCCCCAGAGCTTGTGTCTCTAGCTGCATATGTATCTGAAGATGGCCTAGTAGGCCATCATTGGGAAGAAAGGCTCCTTGGAATTGCAAACTTTATATGCTCCAATACAGGGGAATGCCAGGGCCAAGAAGTGGGAGTGGGTGGGTAGGGGAGCAGGGCGGGGGGAGTGTATAAGGAACTTTTGGGATAGAAATTGAAATGTAAATTTAAAAAATATCTAATACAAAATTTTGGGAATGTCTTTATTTTCTAAATACCTATATTTCTGCAATATTGATAGTAAAAAGAAATCCACATTGTAAGACATTGAATAAGAATAGATTATTGAAGAAATAACATTGGAGTAAAGGGATGATTAAAAAACTCTAACTAGTTACCCATATCACTTACAAAATTATGATTAATTCTTTTAGATATGAAATATTAGAAAAAAATGTTGCTTTTATCTCATGGACAAAATATTAATATTAAAATTATAAATGTAGGTTTGGGGATAATTGTCGCAGATATGGAAACTAAGAAGGTAAATACATGTTTGAAATGGTGACATACAGAAACTGCGCATTGCTCCTGAGATTCCCTTAAACAACACAAAGCCCATGGAGAAGACAGTCCTGCTTGTTTACAGAGCCCTTGTGCTACTTTCCATGACTAAATCTGGCTCTCCATGTCTTCAATTTTCCAAGACAAAACTAATAAATCTAAAACTGGAGAAAGGAAGGTGTTCTCATGATGCTAGTTCTTGTTTTGTTAACACAGAACAATGCTTGAGAAAAGAAAACTTTTATGCAGGAATCTTGATCACTTTGAATAGGAATGTCATAGATAACATTACTCACAAAAGGTAAAGGCCATCTCTATGAAGAGAATTTCAAATCTCAGTAAAGTTCTGTTGGGGGCAGGTATCACATCCAACTATACTACAGAGAAAGGTCATTGTAGCAAATTAGCAGGGGAAAAATTTGGTCATGGCATAAACAACATGCTGACAGGCATTTTGTCTCACCTTACACCATGGGAATTCACTCCTAGGAACACACTGTATTTGGCATCACTAGGGAGGTTTTCCTGAGGGTTAGGAATGCTTGGGGGTATTAATATAAACTAGTTAAAGTACCCTGAAAATGCTAACAGCAGGTCAGAGTTAAATGTGCATCTCAGAATACGCTGTAGTTTTGAGATGTGAAGAAATAGGTGAAGCATAAAAATATTAAAATAGATTTAAAAGAGTCTTCTCTTCATTAGGAAGGTTTACTGTGAATTAGGAAATACATTTACTAGGAAATGAAAATGCATTAGTAATTACACATTTATATGTTTTCTGAGAATTTTTGGAATAGCATATATGCCTATAGCTGATGACACTGTTTCCTGGGACCAAGATAGCATCCTGAGCAGAGATCTGTTCTCTGCCACATCTGAGGAGCTGTGCTATGAAAACCTGAACAGATCCTGTGTCAGGAGCCCATACTCCCCAGGCCCTCGCCTCATCCTCTATGCAGTCTTTGGCTTTGGAGCTATGCTGGCTGTGTGTGGAAACCTCCTGGTGATGACATCAATTCTTCATTTCAGGCAGCTGCACTCTCCTGCCAACTTCCTGGTGGCATCCCTGGCCTGTGCTGACGGCTTGGTGGGACTGACTGTGATGCCTTTTAGCATGGTGAGGTCTGTGGAGGGCTGCTGGTACTTTGGGGACAGATACTGTAAATTACACACTTCTTTTGATGTATCTTTCTGCTATTGTTCTCTCTTCCACTTGTGCTTCATCTCTGTTGATAGATATATTGCAGTCAGCAACCCCCTGATCTACCCGACCAGGTTTACTGCATCTGTTTCTGGCAAGTGCATCACCTTCTCCTGGCTCCTGTCCATCAGCTATGGGTTTTCCCTCATTTACACAGGAGCAAGTGAAGCTGGGCTGGAGGATCTAGTGAGTGCCCTCACCTGTGTGGGTGGCTGTCAAATTCCAGTGAATCAAAGCTGGGTCTTTATCAACTTCTCAGTATTTCTTATTCCCACCCTTGTGATGATAACTGTCTACTCTAAGATTTTCCTCATTGCTAAACAGCAGGCTCAGAACATTGAGAAGATGAGCAATCAGACTGCTAGGGCATCAGACAGCTACAAGGACAGGGTGGCCAAGAGGGAGAGGAAAGCAGCCAAAACCCTGGGCATTGCAGTGGCTGCCTTTCTCCTTTCATGGCTGCCATACTTCATTGACTCCTTCATTGATGCCTTCCTAGGGTTCATCACCCCCACGTATGTGTATGAAATCCTAGTTTGGATAGTTTACTATAACTCAGCCATGAACCCTTTGATTTATGCTTTCTTTTATCCTTGGTTTCGAAAAGCCATCAAACTCATTGTCACTGGCAAAATCTTGAGGGGGAATTCCTCAACCACCAAGTTGATTCCTGAGTAGATTCTTGGTTTAGTTGGGGATTGGAGAGATTCACAGCAGAAAATCACTGGGGAGACTAAGTGCCCAGATCTGCTCCTGTAAAATGATGAATTATGTTTCAGCCGTGACCATCACATGCATCCAGCTTCTATTTTTTTTCAATAAATGTAAAATTGATTTCTGGATTAATTAGAGAATTAGGTGAGCTTGGATCTAACCAATTTTCACTGCGTTTTGTGCTCGTTACTCTTGCTTTGTTGCTGGACTAAGAACCCCCCCCCCCCCCCCCCCCCCCCCCGCTTTTCTATAGTTCTCATTGTTGACATTGGTTAAATCTTTTAAGTCTCAAATTTGATCATATGGTCCTTTAATCTCTTTGTAATGTGTTTCTAGGAAATATAAATAAAACACAGAGACTCTCAAGGGCTTTTTCTTCCTCAGGGGAGGGGGGTGTTAAGAAAGGGACTCTGTCAACTGAGGCCCAGATTTGCTCACTTAATAATATGATTCTTAAGGTCAGAAAAATAAGACATGATGTTTATGTATTAACTAACATTTACTCAATTGCTTTTAGAGGAAAATAAAAAAACAGTGTCACAATAGGATCACCTGCTGAGTGGCCTGCTATTTATGGAACGTCGCAGAAGGGAATGGTCACAATCCTACAGATTTACAAGTTGGTATGTGTTTAAATCAATGATTTAAAGTTGGTCATTCTTTATCCACTGTGATTTGTAAATTAGCTGATCCCTTGCTTTTGTAAAGCTTGTAAAGATTTATAGAGTTTTCAAAGCCAAAAGCCAAATTTAATTTATTTATTTTTAAAGTGTTTGTACCTGCCCATTTTAAATCCATATCATATTTTAATGGGAATATAATTTTCAGTGTTCTTCTGATAGTTCAGCTTATTTTTGTCCGGTGGAAAACCAACTTACACACACACACACACACACACACACACACACACACACACACACACACATACACACACACACACACATTTAATACCATATAGTTTCAGCTGTTTGTTCCTCACAATTCCATGTGTTAGAAATAGTCTGACAGAACGTTTAAAGAGATAGAACCTAATGGATCATGAATGCATGCACTCTCAGGCCTTTTGTTATAATAACATAGCACAGAGTAAAATCATAATCTACTTTTCAATTCTTTTTCTGTCAGAACTAGAAATTAAACCTAGAACTTTGTGCATGTTAAGCAAGGACCCTACCACTGAGATAATACCACAACAAAAGCCAAATTTATAATGTGTTTAGAAGACACAAAGACTAAGATTAAAGGCAGAATATGCAGTCACCATGAGTCTTGTGTATTCATTCTATTAGGTTCCAAGATATTTTTCTAAGACTCCCCATCCATAAAGGTCCAAATTCCTATATAATTTGCCCTTGATCAAGCCAACAGGATGTTTTGGATATGACTCACTAGATAGTAAACTACAGAGCATTGTACAGCAGAGGAACACTCAAACCCATATTCTACTTATAACTATTTTGTTTCATAGAAAAAAAATTACAAGACTCCAAGTGTTAAGGCTGGAGAGATTGTTCTGCAGTCTAGAGCACTAGCTGCTCTTCCAGAGGATGAGGATTCAATTACCAGCATCCCACAGCAACTCACAAGCATAGATAACGTTAGTCCTGTTCTCCACCGAAACTGGAAGCAGATGATGTACAGACATACATGCTAGCAAAACACTTTTACACATAGTAACAAAAATAAAGGAAAAAATTGAGTTCCGTGTATTTGGCAATTTATTGATACATAGGCTCTTGCCAGTCACTAGTCTCCAATTTCTATGTTGGCAACCACCAAGAATATTTCCTATCAGATACATTTTAAACTGGTAAAGCTCTCCCTTGGTTGCAGTCCTCTTTCTGGTTTTTATATGAGACAGAGTCTTTCTCTGTTAGCTCAGACTAACCTACATTGGGTTGTAACTTCAGGCAGTTGCTCTGCGACAGCGTTCTGAACCTTGTGATTAGAGGCTATCAGCTTTCACTTACTTTCTATTTTAATGTGTTTGAAGAAGTTTGTCTGTGATTGACAGATGACTAAAGGCTCCCAAGACTCCTTAATACCAGCCCTTAAACATCAGCAGTTTATTTTGGCTTCAGCTGTTTAGATTCGAGTGGCTTGTCCTGCATGCACAGAACTGTAACCCTTCTTCAGTGTAGTGACAGTGGAGACAAATAGTAGCTGATGCTTATTGCAATTGTCTGCATTCAAAAGAAACTCTATTGCTTAGCTCAATGTACCCAAAGAAGCAATTCCTTTATTAGTAGTCATTTGTGCTGGTGGTTTTATATCAACTTGATACAAGCCAGAGGCATATGAAAGGAGGGAACCTCAATTGAGGACATCCCTCCATAAGATACAGGTGTAATGACTTTTCTTAGTGATTGATGGAAGAGGACCCAGCAGATTGTGGGCGGTACCATTCTTGGGCTGGGGATCCTGGGTTTTATAAGAAAGCAGGCCAAGCTAGCAAGTAAGTGTTCAGGTCGCTGCATTAGCTCCTACGTTTAAGAGGTTCTTGGCCTGTGCGAGTTCCAGCCCCTACTTCTTTCATAGACTAAACAGGAAGTATAAGCTCTTTCCTCCCTAAGGTGCTTTGTTCATGGTGATTCATCATAGCAGTGCTAACACTGACTAAGACACCTTTCAAACACCCTAGACAAGTAAATTTACCATGCTCTGTCCTTAACCAATATACTTTTCTGAATATCTTTCTATGTACTGGAAAACTGAGTATAAACCTCTGAACATGTTAGTGCATCGTTATTCTCTGCACTTCCTCTGCGTGTGCTGGTTCTAGCATGAGCCCTGTTTCAGTGACCATTTATTAAGCTACCCTGTAACAAACAAACAGAATCTGGAACTGGAAGCACATGAAGGAGGGAACTCAAGTCTTCTGAAGAGCATATGTGATCTTGTAGAGTGTTTCCTCTGTGTGTGGACTGCTTTAGCTAGAAGAGCTCACTGGCTCTTCACGACACCCTGGCAAATCAGGTAGGATTGTTCTGCTGTTAGTGAGTGTGCTTAGGTCAGAAGAGGCCAAGGCTCATGCCTAATGTCATCATAATCAGACAAGAGCCTGCACCACACTGATCTCAGAGACTAATGGAAACAGTGCTCCCCAATATTCCTCCCCTAACAAAGGTGAACAAGGTGCAGTCACTTAGTATATATATATATTTTTTTTTTGGTGTTAGATACTTCTTTAATAAAACCCTACATATTTCTTTTTAAAAATCTTTTATTTATTTATTTATCTTTTTACACTACAGATCTTTTTCCCTCTCAGTCCACACTCTGACTGTTCCACATCCCATACCTTCTCCCTGCCCTCTCTCTCCATGAGGATTTCCCTACCCTCCAAACCCCACCCCATCAGACCTCTAAACTCCCTGGGGCCTCCAATCGCTTGAGGGTTAGGTGCATCTTCTCTGATTGAACGCAGACCCATCATTCCTCTGCTGTATATGTGTTGGGGTCTGATATCAACTGGTGTATGCTGCCTGGTTGGTGGTCCAGTGCCGCAGACAAACCTCACTTGGGTCCTCAATCCACGGGCAAAACTCGGGTTCAGTTACAGGTGGGCAAAGAGTTGGCCAAAGTGGGGTAACAAACAGACGCGACACAACAGAGTGTGGATCTGAATGTAATTTGTTAAATCGAGCATCAGACTTCTTTTATACAGAAGAAAATAGGGAAGTTAGGTGACACACCAGCAAGATACAAAGAGGTTATTAGAGGTTACTGGATTCTTACACAAAACAGAGGAATGCAAACACAGAAGGACTAGCAGGAACCAACTGGGATAAGATTCAATGGTAACAACTGGGATCAAAAACAGCTCCACCTAAGGTCCACTTAATCTTAGAAGCCATGTTGTATAGTCCACCTTCCCCCTAGGCCATTGTAAATACTTGTACCTGGGTGTAACTCAGCTATCTATAGTTATAAATATCTAGTCTGGTTCCTCCTCCTGTCACAAACTTCCTTATTCCTAGATAGTGGTAAATTCCTGTGTAGGGCGGTGACTTGGCTATCCATGCCCAGGGTCAGATCAAGGACTGCCTAGAATCTAACTTAGCTATATGTCAAAAATTCAATCTTTAGAAGCACTTATAATGAAGCAATATTAAGGGAAAGCACACAGATCTGTTTACCAACTAAAGCAAGGACATTGGAGCATTCTTTATACAGAATGTCATGATTCCAGGAGACTAAGTTTCTGTGAACTTTTCGCCTTGGGACCGCGCCCAGACTTTCCAGCCTGTAGGCGGGTCACTACTGGAGTGGATGTAGCAGTCCAGTGTCTGAGAGATCTTGGGGGTCCAGGTTAATTAAGACTGCTGGTCCTCCTACAGGGTTGCCCTCCCTTTCCCCTAATTCAACCACAGTGGTGAGTAGCTTCTGTCCATGGGTTGGGTGTAAATATCTGCATCTGACACTTTCAGCTGCTTGCTAGACCTTTCGGAGGGCAGTCATGCTAGGTCCCTTTATAGTCCCAGTAATAGTGTCAGGCTCCTCTCCATTTCTATCCCTGCAGTTCTTTCAGACAGGAACAATTATGGGTCAGAGTTTTGACTGTGGGATGGCAACCCCATCTCTCACTTGATGCTCAATCTTTCTGCTGGAGGTCTTTCTGCTGAGAGGGACTCTACAATTCCCTCTCCCCACTGTAGGGCATTCCATCTAAGGTCCCTCCCTTTGAGTCCTGAGAGTCTCTCACTCCCAGGTCTCTGATACATTCTAGAGGGTCCCCCCAACCTCCTACTTCCCAAGGTTGCCTGTTTTCATTCTTTTTGCTGATCCTCAGGGCTTCAGACCTTTTCCCCCCACCCAATTACCAGATCATGTTCCCCTCTTTCTCCTCACTCCATCCACTTTCTCTTCCAGGTCCCTCCCTCCCTCTCCCCTTGTGATTGGTTTCTTCTCCCTCCCAAGTGGGACTGAGGCGTCCTCACTTTAGTATAATTTTTCAACAAGTAAATGTAACATAATTAATTTAAGGAAAGGTATGATTTCATTAAAAATAAAATTAAATATCTCAATGTGTATGTGTGTGTATTTGTGTGCGAGTATATATGTATATGTGTATATACATATATGTACATGTGTTTGTGTATAAATGAGTATATGTGTGAGTGTTCCTGTATGTGTGTATTTATATATATATATATATATCTGTGTATTTATGTCGGTGTGGGTCCATGCATGAGCACAGGCATGTGTGTGCTATTGTTTTATGCATTAATTTGACCACCTTTGCTTTTGATCTTTCAGGGATGTATCTTAAGGAATTTCTATGAGAATTTAGGAATAATATAAAAAAAATGTTGCATTTAGTCAGTGTGATGTTTAGGTCCTGGACACTGAATTAACCACTTGATTATTAAGCTTGGAAATTGCTCCATCACTTATCAGAAAATATCCAGGCCTTGAGCTCCATGCGACTTGACTCATTCGTCCATACTTCTCAGGCTGTAGCATGGTCCAGAAAGTGATGTCATCTCAGGGCCACGCTCTACCCTCAGGACATTAGGGATTCTATTGGCTGCTGCCTGCCATTTGCTCCTCCCATTTGGGAATATGGAGTCTGAATATGAACTTGGGAATCAAGTGATGACATCTTGAACATGTTCAGCACAAAAGGTTAACTTTTGATAATTCAAGCCCAAATATAGAAATTTAAGATGTACTAAAAAATACTAACTTTAATCAGTTATTTATGTTAAATAAGATATCTTGAAACCTGTGATAGTGTACTGTAGAGCATTTAAAGCGTTCAGAAAATGAGCAAAGAACAATCTTTAACCATCAAAATCCTCTTAATTTCTACTTGCACCATGAGCCTAACTAGTTCAATGTGCCTCTAGTTTTAGTCTACATATGTCACAAACACAAAGTGGCTTTATTGTGGGTTTTTTTCACTTCTCTATTTACCCTCCTTCTGTCCATTCATCATCTTTTATTAAGCTACTAGATGGACTCCATTGCCTACCAGTTAGTTTATATATTTAAAGTTCTGTCTGAATATAATTTAAATTAAAATGTCAAAATCATGTGCACTTTAGCACACTTAAAATAAAAACAGGATAATAACACAAGATTCCCATGGAGCCCACCTTAGAGAATATCAGTTAGTTATCTTGCAGATCTTTTTACACCATCTTGAAAACAATTGATTCACACTTCTATCTATACCTGCTTATAAGCAGGCAGCTTGGCAAACCAGGATTTCAACCCAGAGTTCCTGTGGAACCCACATTAGACAGAATTTGAGCATCCTGTAAGACCTATCAGAGCAACATACAGTATACCAGCGTTTAGAACTTCTAAGTGATTGAAAAGCATCTAAACTCTTGCAAAGGCTTGTGTCTCTGGAACCTGGGAGTTTCTCCCTCATCGTTTCACAGATAAAAGTTCACAAGAAGCACACGTGCCTATACTGCCACACAGCATGGCTTTTACAGAGTGGATTTGATTACTGACGGATTTGCGTGTGAATAAAAGGATGGTCTGTCTACTTGATTACGGGTGGTTTGTTTGTCTCATTATGTTTGGGACAGTGTCTCATTTTGGAGCCTGGGATGGTCTGGCACTTACAATTTAGACCAAACCAGCCTTGAACTCAAAGCGATCTGCCTGTGTCTTATTTACTCTTTTAAAATTTGAAGTAAGATGTGACTTTCAAATTTTAAAGTGTTAATTCAAATTAGTGTTTTAGCATTTGAGATCTTGCTTTAAGTCAAAGAAAGCACAAGGTGCTAAAACCACATAAAGCCTGAGTGAGTGAGTGACGGGTTGTGTCAATACAGCAACAATTCAGATAGCTAGTCCAGAAATAGCCCCCACTTCCTAGCCTGTTACACTTTTCTCAATCAACATGACTTTTAATTCATTTTGACTAAAATATGTGTTGTGTGTTTTAAGATAGAGTGTGACCTGAAAACACCTAATGAGAAGGACATACTTCTCCTAACTTTCTGGAATGATAGCCTTCCATCTTTGTGTAGGTAGCCAACCACAAACAGGATTCCATAACAAGCTGATATTTCTTCTTTATTCCAACTTTTATTAGATATTTTTTTCATTTACATTTCAAGTGTTATCCAGAAAGTTCCCTATACCCTCCCCCCTCCCGGCCCTGCTCCCCTACCCACCCACTCCTACATCTTGGCCCTGGCGTTCCCCTGTACTGGGGCATATAAAGTCTGCATGACCAAGGCACCTCTCTTCCCAATGATGGCCAACTAGGCCATCTTCTTCTATTTATGCAGCTAGAGACATGAGCACAGGGGGAACTAGTTAGTTCATGTTATTCTTCCACGTATAGGGTTGAAGACCCCTTCAGTTCCTTGGGTACTTTCTCTAGCTCCTTCTTTGTGAGTCCTGAGTTCTATCTAATGCAAGCTGATATTTCAAGTGACATAGTTCTATATAGAAAGTCCAATAGGTGTTCCATAGAACTCCTGCTGCAGTCCGTACACATGAACCAGTCTGGAAACACTTCACAGAAAAGTTAAGCCACATGATGGTTGGTGCTGATACATTCTAAATAGAGCTGAGAGTGTTTAGCAGGAAGAGGCTAAAGGAGGAGAAGGGGAACATGAAGCTTCCCAAATGAGCAGCTGGGTGGGGCTCAGAAAACAACCACAGGCCAAGGCTCTGCTGCTCACCTTCCCAGAGATTGCCTTTAGCTGCTGAGCTGTGGTCTGACTCCTAAAGAAGCGATTGAAAGCCATGTCCCCTAGCCTGTGCGTCTGATGTGTCTTTATACCAACATGGTGTTTCCTTCAGCTGCAAATGTGAACTTCGTACCAACACTTGGAGTAGGAGGGAAAAGAACCTGGAGACACTGAAAAGCACATACTAGCCTGTTCATTTCAGGTTTGCAGAGTCCCGAGATCTGCAGGAGTGTGATCATTCCCCACGTGCCACGGAGTCTTCCTGTCCCACACAGCCCTGCGTCCCCACCTCTGTGCACCCCCACCCCGGCCCAGGAGGTCACACAGCCCAGTAGCCAGGTTAAACTTCCTTTTTCTCTTTTAAGTGCATGTCCAAAAGCACCAGGAACTCCTCCTTAAGCAAGTGAGGCATCCCCATCACCCTGGCCCTGGCCAAAGTTGTACCCTCACCCCAGTTGCCCCTATTAGCTTAAATAGCCTCCCTCCTGCCATTGAACAAGCTGTCTCTCTGATGCTACATCCCAAGAATGGTGCTCACCACCACTGGAGGTCTCTTTCATCCCCTACTGTCCTGACCTGCTTCCTGCCTCAGCATCCATCAGGATGATCACTAAGGGTGGGAAGGCAGAGTCTGAACAGCAGACTACTAAGGTAATAAATAAATCCTAACCAGATTCAAGTTCTTCCCAGCATCACTAAGTGGGGAACATCCTCCCCATCTGTGGCCTTGCTTGTTTCTCTACACTTTTTTTTTAAAGATTTATTTATTTATTATATGTAAGTACACTGTAGCTGTCTTCAGACACTCCAGAAGAGGGCATCAGATTTCATTACGGATGGTTGTAAGCCACCATGTGGTTGCTGGGATTTGAACTCGGGACCTTCGGAAGAGCAGTTGGGTGCTCTTACCAGCCCTTCTCTACTCTTTATGTGCTTCCAAAGGATGTTTTGTGGTAAAACAAAAAACAAAAACAAAAACAAAACCCTTCTGTGTCTATTTTGATGTAACCCAATCAACCATAAACCTCTGCCAGCCCTACATCAAAATCCTGCAGAGCCATGGATGTGTTCAGAGCCAGCTCCACGGTCAAGGGAGGTGAGCTCCGCTCTCTGATGGTCCCTGTGATCTCAGACACGGGGCTGAACTCTGTCCTTCAGCCTAGTGATCTGTGGCTCTTGACTTATTTGTTTTGTCCAATGAAAGGTTTCATACTATTACAAAGAAAAACTAATCCACTTACACCCTGGCATAGCTATAGAAATACTAGGCCTCTCTTAAAGAAAGATTATTATTAAATTACAAGCTTAATTTTATTAATCAAGCATAAATCTGTTTTAAAGTGTTTCATAATTCACAATAGGTTTTGTTCACATATGTTTTCTCAGGTTGATACTTAAATGAAAAATAAATTATTTAGAGCTCTATATGGTTTATACATAGTATTTAGAAGATGTGCAAAGATATATCACATAAAAAAATATCAGAAATCAGGCAATTCCCATCAGACATATTCCCATCAGTATGGCAACTTTTCCAATAATTTAGTGGTAAGGCTCTCAATAGTTTATCAGTAACAAAATATAGACACAGTGATAATGGATTGGGGTAGAAAACAGTGATAAGTGTTTGCCTATTAAGTGTGAGGGCATAGTTCTCACTCCTAGCATGGCTAAGGATGAATGAATGAATGAGGAGTGAGTGAATGAATGATAACAATCATCATTCACACCTAGACCTCTAAGAACTACCCATGAGACCAAGCCTTGCTGCAGTAGAGGTTTCCATTTGTAACAGAAGCCACACTAAACGCTCCCCTGGCTGGGTGTCATGGCCTCTTTACTTTCCCCCATGTTTGTTTTTCTTTTTCTCTCTTACTCAGTCTTTACTTTCACACATTTGAAGGTCAGCCCTAAGCAATCACATTTCTCACACATTTGTAAAACAACAACAAAAAACAAAAACAAAAACAAAACAGTGACAGAACAATACTTGAAATTCTAATTTCAACATCAAATTACTTTAAAATAACCATTAAGGGCATCATACATGCCCTAGATTGTTAAGAGTTTACTTATGTCAAAAAACAAGAGTGACTGACAATACTTATTTCAGACATTACCCTTCTTGACCCATTTCTATTTTTCCTTTTTCCTCCATTTTTCTTTTTCTTCTGCCTTCGTGTGTGTGTGCGTGTGTGTGTGTGTGTGTGTGTGTGTGTGTGCAAGCGTGTGGTTGTGTCTGTCTGTGTTGATGTATGCCGTGTATGTAGGTGCCTGTGTAGGTCAATGAAAGGTCATTAGATCTCTTTTTTTTTTTTTTTTTTTTTTTTTTTT
>LR750439.1:75407-87391 GCA_902729485.2 Mus minutoides | reverse complement strand
TGGGGTGTCCCTAGCTGTGTCCGCTGGGCTCAGAGGAAAGATGGCGCGGCGGCGCGGTTCTGGCTGGGGGAGGCCCAGCCTCCGGTGGGGCGGAGTTCTCAGTTCCTGCCCCTGGAGTGAACTGCTGACCCGCTGCTCCCAAAACCACCTCTGCACTCACGCGTAACCCCAATGCGATCTTAAAGTCCTGGGGTGTCCCCAGCTGTGTCCGCTGGGCTCAGAGGAAAGATGGCTGCGGCGCGCGCCCGCGGGTGTTCTCCATTAGATCTCTTGTAATGAGGGTTACAGAAGATTGTGAGTTGCCTCAAGCATGCGTGATCTCAGGTCCTCTGGAAGAGCAATATGCACCCTTATTGCTGAGACACCTCTCTGGCTGTCATATACTCTACTGTACAAAACCATTTGTTATAATAATTAATAGTGTGAAAATATTTTCCACTTTACATAGGTACATTTATGTCCTTCATAAACCAAGAAGTTGGATGTTTACAGAAAATACAAAATTGCCACATCTTTTTTGAATATTGCAATTTTAAACCTTGAAAAATATTTCGTAAAGTAAACAAGTTACCAAGTTTTAATTTTTAATAATGGCTCATTAGTCTTTTGTTTTTAAAGACTTAAATTGCTTTTCATTTTTATTGGGTTTTGGAAAACAGAAATGTGTAATGATTAATAGTTCTTATTAACCGAGAGCCTACAAGCCGCTATCTCAGAGACTGAACATAAGGACTGCATATGGCAGGTTTGATTGGATGCCAGTTACTTTTTCTTTTGTCTGCTGAGGCTGTGCACAAGGGAAAGGTTCAGAGGGAGCTCCCGAGTCCAGAAGGCCTGTGTGTGAAATGCCCAGAACCCTCTATGTCATGCACAGGCTTCACTTGGGTTAAGTCACTTGCTGTTTGCAAGGGTGAGGTCTCCTCTGGAAAATGGAGGTAATATGGACTGCTGTGAGGAAGCACTGTCTGCAAAGCTGCTGAACCACAGCAACATAATGAGTACAAGAAAAAAATCACTAAGGTGTTTCACTCAAGAAATTTTAATGCATGGTCAATAAAATGTGTTTGAAAAAAAAAGTCCTTTTTTTGAAAAAAAAAATTTTTGCAAGTATCAGCTATCCAAAGAAAGATCAGGAAACCAAGTGTAAAGAATAAAGACAATGTAATTACAAGATAAAATGATGCTTATATGAACAGTTTTTTATGTGGGGTTTTAGAATTAGTATTTTGATTTTCTTATTGTTAATATTACTTTAAAAGTATTTAAGAAACACACTTTGGAGAGGTTTTATATGATAATTCTGAAGCTAGGGTAACTATATCCACATGTGTTTTAAAAGTCAACACTCTACTCTCATTATGAACAGGTTAGAACAGAAAAAGAAATCCTGCTCCAACATTTCCAGAAGTACAAGGAAGAGACTTTTAACTCAAGAATTGCACAGAAAATTATTTAGATGTTTTATTTTATACAAACATACGCACATATGCACATGGTACTAATGCCAGAAGGTTATAGTGCATCTTTAATAAAGCAGTCCTAAGCTTAGCATTGTACAACATGTTAAGAAAAAAGCCATAAATGTCTAGAGTCCATGAAGACTCATGGTAGATTAAGTCTGCAGACAGCAAAACCCACTTGAGAGCCCTGACCTGACTGATGCCCTCCTCCAGCCTTGTCCTCTCTCTCTTGGAGGCCCTGCACTCCAGGCTACTAAGAACAGGTATGTGTTGAGTCCTTTCCCCTCAGTGATACCAGCTTCTAAACAATTACTTACTGCTAAATGAACTAAACTTATTCACATGAAATAGTTCATTCATATGAAATAATTTTAAATACCCTTCTATTTCCAGAGGGGTTCCCTTCTGAGAGCACAGTGACTTAAAGAGAACAAGTGAAAACATTCAGACAGTTAGTTCATACAATAAATAAAATACTGAGTGAAGTTCCAGGAAGGAAAGACTTTACTAGTTGGGGAAAGTCCTGTTGTTGAAATGAATGGAGCAAAATCAACAGTCCAGCTATTGGGAACAGTCGTCCTCTCTGTATTCATCTGAGACCATGCTGAGCAAGTTTAAATCATCTCTCACAATTAATGTCTTGCTGTAAACTAATTACAGGACATCTTTTAGTATCTTTTCCCTAAACAGTTGATCACATTTTTCTTTAAAAGTTTCCAATCCACTACTCTAGAAAGAAAATAGTTTCCCTAAAACATATGAACTGATAATAATGACTTCATCCATCAAATAAGAAATATCTATGTATCAGGCTAGAAAAACTGAATAGTTAATATAATTGTCAAATACTGAACTTTTCAGAATAGTCAAAAAATCCTTGTTTCTGGCTATTAGCACTACTTGCACAAATTAGCACTGTACAGAGAAACATAATTCATAGAACTTACTAATTACAATTAACAATAGTGAGTATGCTTTGAAGATTCACACCTTACACTGTAGGGACCCCTCAGGTGAAGTTTACAGTGGATGCAGTGGATTGGCTGTCTTCTGAAAACAACCTAGGACTTGAAATACTACTAAAGGCGACCCTTTGAATGTGCCATTATATTATAAGCCATCATCTTCTGCAAGAAAGGAATCTACTCTCAATTACTCAGGTAATTGGATAGTTAAAAAATCAGTATTAAATTTGCCTGGGATTAACAGTGACATTTAACATAGTTATAGGAATAATTGTGTGACCATAGATGAAAAAAATTGATTTTCTGAGTTTTTATATTTCTTTATTTCTTTATAATTAAAATAGAAAAAGGATTTATAATCTTGGGTAATATTTAAAATTAATTCTTCAGCATGGAGTTTATTTCTTTAATTTTTATATTTTAATTTTGTTGTCTTCTAGCAGGAAAGAAATCCCTCAAGCCTCAAAAAGCAAAATCATGACCAGCAACTATTCCCAACCAGCCCTGCAGCTCTGCTATGAGAACATGAATGGATCCTGCATTAAAATTCCCTATTCTCCAGGGCCCCCGGGTCATCCTGTACATGGTCTATGGCTTTGGGGCTGTGCTGGCAGTGTGTGGGAACCTCCTAGTGGTGATTTCTGTTCTGCATTTCAAGCAGCTGCACTCTCCAGCCAATTTTCTCATCGCCTCCCTGGCCAGCGCTGACTTCTTGGTGGGCATCTCTGTGATGCCCTTCAGCATGGTCAGATCCATCGAGAGCTGCTGGTACTTTGGAGACAAATTTTGTAGCCTTCACAGTTGCTGTGATGTGGCATTTTGTTACTCTTCTGCCCTCCACCTGTGCTTCATCTCTGTGGACAGGTACATCGCTGTCACAGACCCTCTAGTCTATCCCATCAAGTTCACAGTGTCTGTGTCTGGAATTTGCATCAGCATCTCCTGGCTTCTGCCCCTAGTGTACAGCAGTGCAGTGTTCTACACAGGCATCAGTGCTAAGGGGATTGAAAGCTTAGTGAGTGCTCTTAATTGTGTAGGGGGCTGCCAAATCGTTATCAATCAAGACTTTGTTTTGATAAGTTTTCTTCTATTCTTCATACCTACCCTTGTAATGATCATTCTCTACAGCAAAATATTTTTGGTAGCCAAACAGCAAGCTGTAAAAATTGAAACTTCTGTAAGTGGCAACAGAAGTGAATCATCCTCAGAGAGTCACAAAGCCAGAGTGGCCAAGAGAGAGAGGAAGGCTGCAAAAACCTTGGGGGTTACCGTGGTGGCGTTTATGGTCTCGTGACTCCCATACACAATTGATGCATTGGTTGATGCCTTCATGGGCTTCATCACTCCTGCCTATGTCTATGAGATCTGTTGCTGGGGTACCTATTATAACTCAGCCATGAACCCTTTGATTTATGCTTTCTTTTTTCCTTGGTTTAGGAAAGCCATAAAGCTTATTTTAAGTGGGGAAATTCTAAATGGACATTCATCAACTACAAATTTGTTTTCAGAGTAAGCATTAATACCAAATTCAGAAAATTTCTTAAGGCATAAAATTATGAAATGGTGACAGAACTAAATCTAAGACATTACCTTTTTGAAGCTAGGAAAATACAACATTAAAAAAATTAGTCAAGAGGAATGTCATGTCAAAGTCAAAACATTAAACTGTCATTTACATTATTATTTTACTACATGAAAAACATGCCTTTTATGTCACCAATGTCTTTGAACATGAACTTGCACTGTTTCAGTGCATTGAATTTTTTTAAGATGTATTTATTTTTTGTATGTGAGTATACTGTTGCTTTCTTCAGACACATCAGAAGAGGGTATCATATCCCATTAGAGATTGTTGTGAGCTGGGAATTGATCGCAGAACCTCTGGAAGAGCAGGTAGTGTTCTTAACAGCTGAGCCATCTCTCCAGCCCCAGTGCATTGCATTTTAGATCTCATTTGTGGGTGTGAAATCTCTAAGGAAACGATCTTTCTTCCTTTGCTGTTTGCAGTGCAGTATTACATTTCTATAGTTCAGGACAAAATGCCATAAACCAGCTGGCTTCACTGTCACACAACAATGCAGCGTCTCAAAGCTGAGTGCTGCAAACCTCAGGGGCAAGCCTTTTGGCAGAGCTCATTTCTTCTGAGTTTATCAGCATGCAGAAGTCTCTTGCTCCTTGTCTGTGTCCTTACCTCTTCTTACGGGGTTAGCAGGCACATTGGACTAAGATGTGTCCTCAGTTCCCCATTTGACTCTTTTGCCTCTTAAAAAATGGAGTGATGAGAGGTAGAACTTGGTCATTAAATGAATCTGGAAGCAGCCATTACAGTCACATCCACCTACAATGGCATAGTAGAGGGCCAGTCTTCTAACTGTTCTCCTAGGACTGCTCCTCCATCTCCCCACGATGTGTCTCATCTCTCAGGATATGAATCAGTGTGGAATCCTCTCGTGTCCATCAAGGGGTGGGGCACAGGGGGAGCATGCACATTGTCTTAGGACTGGTATTTTAGATTTAATGACAGTGGGAAAAACCCTACACTAAAAGGAAGAGAAAATAAGAAGGAAATAATGTAAGGTTCGGGTGTGCTGTGGAAGCTGAATAGGTGGCTCATTTGGGAGAAGGAAGAGTATTAGCAAGAAACAATGGAAGGCAGTGTAGAAGGGGGATAAATTAAAATATAGTGGTTGTGCAAAGCCATGCAATACAATAATAAAATGCCATAATAAAATGAGTAACTTTGTATGTTAACCTAAAATTTCTTAATGAAACATTGTATCTATAAATATGTGCATTAACTATTTGTCAATTAAAAACTGAGGATGTTTTTTGGGAGGTACATTAATTTTAAAGCTCCTACCCCCCAAACACACTCGTTTCTTCTATGTATGATAAGGTAGATTATCAGGACATACTTATAAGAAGAATAGAACCATCCTCTTTAGAGCCAAGTTGACAGTAGGGTCTAATATTATCCAATATTATTGCAGCATTTGAATATTGTTTTAGAAATACTAGTTAGTAATAATGAAATCAGAGGGAAAGTAGATATTGTAATTCAAAACTGGGGACTTAAACTATCATTATTTTGAGATGTGATGGCGGAGAATCTATTTATTTAAATTTACTTCTTACCATTAAGGTCTGTTCCCACACCCTGATCAGTCTTTTCATGACCCTCGAGCAGGTTAAATACCTCTCTTTCACACATAGAATTATTTGGTTTCCATGAGATATGGAAGCACTTAAGCACTTTAGGTTATGTTACAGATAATACTTTACACAATTTCCTTTCTATGTTTGTTAAAAGTTCCATCCCTGGGCATCTTGTTCTATTGATGGTTGAATGCATTATGCATGCCAATATTTCAAGTGAGAACATTTAGAAAATTTGAGGAAAGCATATTAAACAAACTCAGTAAGCCAACAAACAGAATACATCAGAGAGGTTCAAAGGCAGTAAGAAATTATTCACGGTTCACTGAGGGAAAACAGAAGAGGTGAATTTAAATTTTAGGGTGACTTTCTTTTCACCAGATATTATCCAGTTCCAGAAGAAATACTTAAGACCGGGAAGAATCCGGCATGGCTTTGCCAAGTCTCACCAGGCAGTGAGAAAATATTAGATTTTTTTAAAATGTCCCAACCAGAAAGAGGAGCCCACACCTATGCCCACAGCCAGTGTTTGTAGTAAAACTTTGGACCACGGTATTTCCTCAGTATGAAGGCAGGCCTTTCATTCCCATGGCCTCAGGGTTTGTAGTGGAGAGGGCAGTGGGGGGGAGACACTGCTGGGCCTCTTAGTGATGTGCCAGAAGCAAGTGGTTTTGTCTCCGGGAAAGATCATATCTGCCCAGTGCCTTAAAGTATATAAAAATGGTATAGGGAAAGTTCAACCTCGATAAAAGGTAATCAGGAACAAAATTATATGAAACAATATTGCGGAAAGCAACAGAAGGAATGGGTAATTTAAAAAGTGTAGGAATCCATGTTCTTTTATAATAGCTAAATTGAATCCCATTGATAATCTTAATACAGCTAAGCTGAGAGTATTTAATGAAATAAAAATCAAATTTGGAAAGTACAGAAAATAATAAGCTGTTCTTTATTTTTATTGAAAATAGGTTGTTTTCATACAATGTATTTTAATTATAGCTCCCTCCCTCTATTCTGTTTTCCCACCTTTCCTCACATTCATATCCACACCCTTTCTGTCTCTCATTAGAAAACAAGCTGATATATGAAGGATAATATTAAAATAAAATAGAAGTGATAAAATAAACCAAAAAAAAAAAAAAAAAATCAAATCAGGATAGTACAAATCCAGAAAAAGAAAAGGGGAAAGCCCAACAAGCACCTAGATCCTGAGACCCACCGTTCTCACACTTAGGAATCCCAGAAAACACAAAACCTGAAGCAATAACATTTGCACAAAGGACCTGTAAGCAGGGTGGAGAGAAGCCCTACATGATAAGACAGGGAACCTCCAAAGATGGCTTTGAGTTTGTCTTCTGTGGCCATCTACTGCCATCTACTGCTGGGCTTGTGGCCTACACTTGAGAGCATCTACTGCTGGGCTTGTGGCCTTCACTGGAGAGCATCTACTGCTGGGCTTGTGGCCTTCACTTGAGACCATCTACTGCTGGGCTTGTGGCCTTCACTTGAGAGCAGTTTGTTTCCCTAGTGAGACTCCGTTGGAGAAAACTAAATTGTCATTTGCAAGTGGTTATCAATTGGAAACAGCTGCTGGGTTAGGGATAAGAGAATGTGTCCACCTCTTCCAGTCTAGGGCGCAGTCTGGTGCAGCCCTGGTGCCACGTCAGTCTCTGAGTTCATATTGTCTTGGTCGTGCTGTCTTTAGAAGACCTTGCAACCTTAGTGTCCCCTGACCACTCAGGCTCTTAAAATCTTTCTCCCCCTCTTTCTCAGGGTTCTCTGGGAAGGATTTGATGGAGACATCCCTTTTAGGGGTGTTCAGGAGGAGGTTTCTCAGATGACGGTTACGCAAAGTGCTGATCTGTGTATAACAGAATGCCAGTAGGAGTTATCTTATTGCTACCTTTAGAAAGAATTTTAGAACAGTAGTATTTGGTTTTACTCTAGGTCTCTGGCTATGTAGACTCTAGTTATTCATCATCCATGCAACTTTAGGGATGGATTCCATCTCATGAAGTGAGGCTTCAGTCAAGTCAGACTTTGGTTGGTTACATACACAACCTTTGTGCCCAGCTGCATTGGCATATCTTGGAGGCAGGACACCATTGTAGATCAAAGGTTTGTAACTGGGTTGGTGTTTATGCTTATGCTTCTTCTTTGATGCCATGCAGAATTGCCTTCCTGTACCAAAGTAACTAAGAACATAAGGGTGAGGGCTCTATTTGGCACCAGCTTGACTCTCCCATGTTCAATCAGTTTTGTAGATATAGACAGTTTTAAATTTGCCAAATGGAGAGAAATAGTCTTTTAAGTATTCAAGCTACAGTTATCAGATATGTTTTCATACCTTGTCAATTTCAGTTTTAATTTTTGAACCTTTGCGCTATTCTGAACTCAATTTAAATGCTGTGTAAGTTTTATTATCAAGATCTGTAGAGAGCAGATGACACTCGAGGAAGCGTGCTCTGTTGACATGATCACAGCTGTGCCACAGAGGCCAATGCCTTAGTCCCGCCGAAATAAAAATCCATCTCTTGGTGAGAGTGGGTGCTGTCAGTGTGTAAGGAAAGTGTCCACCACAGCTTCAGCAAGTGTAGCTTCCTCCTCCCAGATGACTGCAGCTACAGACTTCTTTCTACAGAGACTCAACCTGGGGAGACTAGCTAACCCACCTACTTGTTCTTTCAGTGTGCATTCAACACATTGAGGTCCCAGGATACCTTTGCATCTCCATCAATAAGTATATGGTTCACCCAATCCACACTTTGATTGTATTGTGTTGCTTCTGTCTATTTTTTCTTAATCTCCTGTTGCCCCACCCCAACCCCAAGGTTCACAAGTCTAGCTTAGTGGGTCATTGGCTGTAGTAGAAATTTTCAGTCTTTATAAGTTCATATAAAAGACACACAATCCAGATATTTTATTTATAAGCTACAAGACTAGATTGGGCAGATCTAGGGCTAACTTTATTGTTACTTGCTGTTTCTCTTGGCCACACAGATCTTGTCTATGGCAGCTTTCTCCTACTCCATATTCCTCTTCTTCCTCTCTCTCTCTCCCCTGCAACCTCTACTCAAACCTCCTGTCCCACTTTTCTCCCTCCACTGACCAGTCACAGGCTCTAGCCTGTTAAATTGGGGAGAAGGCTCAGATGGCATCACGTGAGTACGTGAAGATCTGCTCGTCAGGGGCACCCACATCTTGAGGAACCAGTATTTAGCATTGGACCAACCCACTACATTTAGCAGTGATCATTATACTTTCTTAGAATGTAACTAAGAAATAATCCAGTAAAATTTGTACTTCAAACAAATCTTCCATAAATTCCCTATGGCCACAAATTTTCTTATCAGCTTACCAGGTCTTTTACTACCTGAACCTGATGTAAAACGTCTTCCATACCTGGTGGTATCTCGTGTGTGTGTGTGTGTGTGTGTGTGTGTGTGTGTGTGTGTGTGTGTGTATCCAGCTTACATCAATAAGAGTCTCCTAGCTGCTGAAAACCTCCTGGGAAGCCTAGCCACTGCACATCCTAAACTCCTCAAAGTGGAGTCTATGAATAGTAAGACATAAATAGTGATAAGAATCTATACTTGGTGATTTCTACTTAAAATTTAATGTTTTGTATAGAATAGCTTTAGTGGAAGAGTCCAGTAGAGACAGTATAAGTAAGAGCAACATCTCACATGTAGATGTATTAAAGGGCTTTCTCACATGCACATGTATGACAGGGCTGTCTCACATATACATGTATGAAAGAGCTTTCTCATATATATCTATATATATCTATATATATATGAAAGGGCTTCTTCATGTATGCATGTATGAAAGGGTTTTTTCATATGTAAATGTATGAAAGGGCTTTCTCACATGTACATGTATGAAAGGGCTTTCTCACATGTACATGTATGAAAGGGCTTTCTCACATGTATATGTATGAAAGGGCTTCCTCATGTATACATGTATAAAAGTCCCACCTCGGGACTGTGAGTCACCTCTAAGTGCAGCAGTGTGGAGGCCTCGGAGGCAGGGAGACAAAAGTGGTCTCGGATAAATGTAATGACTCTGTTAGGAAATGAGAGAAAGAGATGGGAGGGAAGGAAAGGAAGGGAAAGGGATGGAAAGTATGAAATCAAATCATATCAAATTAAAGAGACTACAGAGCTGGGCTGGAGAGGTGGCTCAGCATTTAAGAGTACCATCTGCTCTTCCAGAAGTCCTGAGTTCAATTCTAAGCTATCACACGGTGGTTTCCAACCATCTATAATGAATTCTGATACCCTCTTTAGACATGCAGCTGTTCATGCAGATAGAGCACTCATACATAAAATAAATAGATCTTTTTTTTTTAAAGAGACTGCACAGCAAAATAAATAAGTGAAAAAGCTGCTTACAGAATGGGAGGGAATTTGTTTCAGCTACTCATCTGATAACTGTTTAGTGTTAGAATATGTAAAGACACAACAGAAATAACATCTGAAAAAAAACAAAAACAACAACAACAACAAAAAAAACCCCAGTGATTCAACCAAAAACAGACTAATTATCTTCAGAGACAAAAATGGTCAATGAGACTTGGGGTGGTAGATCTCCCTAGGAAAGGGAAATAGAATAGATAAATATAGATGGATGGGGTCAGGGGGCACTGGATTAGGAGGACCAAGCAGAGAATGGGATGGAAGAGAGGCATGAGAGAGGAAATATGAAGAGAGACTACTAAAGTTAAGGACCACTTGAGTACTGACACAGTAGAAGCTTCTTAAAATATGTGCATATATGAATGTGATCTAAATGAAATCACCAGATAATGAGGAGACAAAGCTCCAACTGGAAATTTCTTCTCTTCAGATGAAGCTCCCAACACTGGGAATGGGTTAAATCTAATTGAGTTGTTCATCAAAGAGATCCCAAGGGAACTCTCAAACGACCCAAGCTGTTGTCAAGGCTACAGATGGCCTTCCACAAGCTGCTGGCAAGGCCCTGTTGAAGATAATAACACTTGCACAACTCATTGAACATGGAAAAGTAGAGCTGATGCCCTAACTAGAGCCTTCACTCCTAAACACCAAAGGAGTTAAGAACCCTATAATCTACAATGGTGTCTTACCTGAAAGACAAGGTAGTCCAAATGCCGTACCAAAGCTTGCAGGAATAACCAACTAGTATAAGACACACTCCACGGGCTGAAATCCATTCCTGACACTGCTTGGGTGACCAAAGACTCAGGACTAGGTAGCCTGGGGAGGTAGAGACAACTCAAATTCTACTATTCTACTAAAGGAACATAGCAGTAAAACAACTCCTAAAGATGTTCAGCTAGACTCATAGATGAGTGCCTCGCTCAGCCATCATCAAAGAAGCTTCCTTCTGAAGCAGATGGGAACAAATAAATGACAGACTAACAGCCAGAAAATATGCAGATAGTTAGAGAGTTCAGAACAGTTGACCGTAAACGGGGTGTCTCCATCAAATCCCTCCCCACAAGGACCAGGGAGCTCTGAGAAAGAATGAGTGTAAGAGCGAGAGTGAGAGGACACTAAGGAAGGAAGACCTTTAAAACACAGCAGGACCAAGACAGTATGAGCTCACAGAGACTGAGGTGGCGTGCACAGGAACTGCACAGGGCTGCACCAGGTTGGCTCCTAGAGCTGAAAGAAGTGGACACATGCCTTCATCCCTAGCCCGGCAGCTGTCTCCAACTGATAACCACTTACAAAAGAATACTTACTTTTCTCCTAGTCTCACTGGATAAACAAAGTACTCCTTAGGGTAGGCTGCACGCCCAGATGGCCAACAGAAGTGATGACAGTGACATCTTTGGCTGATCCTTGTCTCATGAGCCCTGTAAGGGAACTTCCTTTATTTTTTTTATTTTTAAAATTTTATGTCATTATTTTTAAATTTTAGTTTCTTCTTTTCCCTTTTTACCCTATAGATCCTTTATTATAGCTTCCAGTTCAATAGTTTTATGAGATTCCTATGAACTCATGTATCTCTATTTCTTGGGCCTTTTCTGAGGCCCTTTTCCTTTTGTTTGTTTTGATCAATTCTGGTGTGTTAGTTTTTGTTTTATTATTATATTATATTATATCATTGTCTCATAGAATCCTGTTTGTTTTCTTTTCTTTAAAAGACATTTATTTATTTATTTATTTATTTATTTATTTATTTATTTATTTATTTAATGTACTTTATCAGCATGTACATCTGTAGGCCAGAAGCAAACATCAGATCACATTGTAGATGGGTTTTTTTTTTTTTTTTTTTTTTTTTTTTTTTTTTTTTTTTTTTTTTTTTTTTTTTTTTTTTTTTTTTTTTTTTTTTTTTTTTTTTTTTTTTTTTTTTTTTTTTTTTTTTTTTTTTTTTTTTTTTTTTTTTTTTTTTTTTTTTTTTTTTTTTTTTT
>LR750439.1:44159-75307 GCA_902729485.2 Mus minutoides | reverse complement strand
AGGATTAAAGGTGTTTGCCACCACGCCCGGCTGTAGATGGTTCTGAACCACCTTGTGGTTGCTGGGAATTGATCTCAGGATCTCTGGAAGAGCAGCTAATGAGCTGAGCAGTCTGAGCTGCTGAGCCATCTCTCAAGCCCACCTGTTTGTTTTCTCATGAGAGATTGAAAGGAGGTGGATCTAGACAGGAGACCATATACAGGAGTACAGGAGCCTCTCTGTTGAGATGCAGCAGATCTTAACATGCCCCAATACTTGTCCAGCCCAGGGACCCTGAGGGTTATCCTCATAGATGTGGGATACATTCTGGAACTTCTCCATGCTACAAATATCTGAACCACATGCTACTGGAACCCTAGATACAGGGTTATAGATCACTGCAGCCCTAGATATAGGGTCATAACTTGACTATGAGACAATTGGCTCAGAGTGGATTTGGTATCTGCAGTGACTTCAAAACTGACAGAGGTATGTGAAGGTATGTGTTTGGAGGAATCCTCCTACTCAATATTCTTTACCACATGGGCAGAAACAGGCCATTAGCATATGAAATTAAAAGGCAAAGAAATGAACACAGTTGGAGAAGGCATTAAAGTCTTTAACAGCCATGAAAGGGCTGATACATATAACCTATTTTTAATCCTCTAGATCAAACTATTTTGAATTTCTTTTCTCCTCTGAAAGTTAATGCTTTTTCAGGGGAAGGGTGGTGACTGAACTTGGTACATAGCAGTAGAGACAGAAGTCTGTGGCAGCCATGAACACTCAAGAGACAACATGGCCCGTTCTGCTTCCAGTTGTTGGGGGAAGAGATAATGGGGGAAGGGTGCTGACCTTTCCTCAGAAGAAATTCTTTTTATTTTTTCAATTTTTTATTAGATATTTTCTTCATTTACATTTCAAATGCTATCCTGAAAGTTCCCTATACCCTCAGCACAGAAGAAATTCTTAGCACCCAGAGATAAAGGGAACCCTTAAATCAGCATGAAGTTGTAGCCTCTAGCTATTCCTAAAAGAGGTCCAGCCTTGATCAGAACTATTTCATGGTTTATGTAGGATTAGACATTGTCATAATCTTGTGACCATCTTAGAGTGATTTTCTATTCCTGACCAGAAGAGATTCCCCACCCCCACCCCCCCACTCCCTGGAGCTAAGAATGTTTTACAGAAGCTGAATTTGCAGGTTTCCAGATAGTTTTATCCTTAGCAAACAGAACTTGCTTTGTATGCAAATATTGGTAGAGGTTGCTCCCGGCAGCAGAGAGCAGATGGTAACCTTTCAGAAGAGAGGAAGGGCGAGCAAGTTTACAGAAGCAGAAGTCATCAGCTGTTTTAGCTGTGTTGTCTCAGACCAGAGAAAGTTTCCTATTCTGTTTTCTTATTCCTATGTAGCCTGGTATTTCCTCAGTAAGCTTGTTAATTGATTTAATGTTAAAGTTTGCTCTTCTCCTCTTCTCCCTTCACCGTCCTTCACCTCCTTCCCTATCATGGCTGTAAAGGAAGTGACCCTCAGGTGTGCGTGTGTGTGTGTGTGTGTGTGTGTGTGTGTGTGTGTGTGTGTGTAACCTGCTCCTTGGAGTTAGAGAATTCTGTTCCAGAAATAGAAAACAGGAAGTACATTCAGAATCAGCATGGAGTCCACGGATGCTAGCCTACAGAAGAAAGTGCATCTTAAACTTACTAAGATATATCTCTTGCATTTTGTAGCATGTGGCTCTATAAGTAATTTAAATGACTGCAGAAAAATTAGTTACAATTGCAGCAAAGCTGGGTCTGACAGCCAATCTACATCCCTGACCCTAGGTGTGCTTTTGTCCTTTGCCCTGGAGGATGACTATAGAAATGCAGACTGCCTGTCATGATGAGTGTGTCATGAGGTAGGCTCATCCCCTCAGCCACACTGTCCTTTTCTCTTGTTTATGCTGCTCCTGCTGTGCATGACACCCAGGTTGCAGAAGCTCAACATCTCATGTAGATCCTGATGGCACTTTGTCATCTTCTCAAGACTTGACACACATACTTCTCACTTCTGGATATCCTTGCCCTATTTTAACTGACGTTTATTGTTGTGTTAACTTTTCCTGGAGGAACATGATCAAATGCCTACTTATCTTTCAGAGGCAACCAACAACCATACAAAAAGATGATTCTAACCATGTCCAGCTTGCTAAACCAATGTGTTACTTATAGTTACTAATAAGGCTACTGACAGAGTATGGGTGAGACATTCCCTACAACAATCTTGGGAAGTTGCAGGCTCCCATCAAGCTCCTCTCCTCCAACAGCCAGTAACTGCTAATATATTTTGGAGAGGAGAGAGGCCTCCTCCAGTGTATTGTGTACAATACACTGTTTTAAGCTCTGTCTGTTTAATGCTTCATGAGACTTGTGGGTGTCACTTCATGAACTACTCAAGACCAGCTCCTGTGTACTATGGTGAGCCCTCCCTCTCTCCTCTCCATGAGTAAGGTTAGATGGCCCAGGAGCCACAGATCCTCTGATTTCAAGGGAACTAAAGCCCTGTCATGCCCAAAGGATAAGATTCCACAGCAAAGAAAGGCAATCAAGCAGGAAGAAGCTCCAGGGAAAGCCCCGAGGCAAGAAAGAAGACATTGGCAGTGAAAGAAGGGAGCCAGGTGGTGGTCTCTGCCAGGTACCCTGGAGACAGGCAGAGGCAGAGGCGGAGGCGGAGGCGGAGGCGGAGGCGGAGGCGGAGGCGGAGGCGGAGGCGGAGGCGGAGGCAGAGGCAGAGGCAGGGAAATCTCTGGGAGTTCCAGTACAGTTGAGGTTATACAGAGAAACTATTTCAAAAAAACCAAACCAAAATGAAATGAAGAGGAAGGAAGAGGAGGAGGAGGAAGAGGAGGAAGAGAAAGAGGAGGAAGCAAAAGTGAAAAGAGAAATAAGTCCATGCCGGGTGAATCAAAGTTTTCCCACAACTGGGAACTGAGATTGGGATATGTGTGACCTTTCTGGTTGACCTATCAACATTCCTCTATTATCCATATGCCTAACTGATGTAATCTATGAAAGTCATTTTTATAACTTCATTAACAAAGTGGAAAGCCTTAAGAGAAATAGGTAAGCCGGCTAATTTATTTTACTTAATTTTAAAACTGTGTTTAATTGTTGAATTAGGTTGAACACTGTATCCTCTAAAAATCATACCTTCAAAAGCCACAAAATCTTATTCAAACATATTTTTAATGGATATGATTTTATTTTTATTTATTTTTTATTACTTAATTATTTTATTTATTTACATCCCAAATTTTGCACACTTCTTGGTTCCCCCTTGCAGAGTTCTTTACCTGACTCCCACCCCCTTTACTACTGAGAAGGTGCCTGCCCCCCCAGCATCCTCCTCTCTGGGGCATCAAGTCTCTGCAGGATTAGGGGAATCCTATCCTACTGGGCCAGACAAGGCAGTACTCTGCTATGTATGTGGTAGCAGCCTGGGACCAGCCCCTTTATGCTCTTTTAGTTGGTGGTTTAGTCTCTGGGAGCTTCATACCACTTGGATCTAACCACTTGCTTGTGGGTTGAATGATGGGTAGGCTCAGAGTGGGAGACAGGCAGACAGACACTGGGCAGAAAACATTCCAGTGCAGGCAGTTGGGAAATCAGCCAGGATGTACTGCAGCAGCAAGCAGAAGAATTGTAGCAATGGGCTAAAACAAATGAAATGTGCAGGCAAGAAGATGACTCAGGGGATGAAGATACTGGCCGTCAAGCCCGACAACTTGAGCTTGAGTCCTAGGACCCATAGGATAGAAGGAGAGAACCATAGGGGGTTTTCAGAGGGGAAACCAGGAAAGGGGATATCATTTGAAATGTAAATAAAGAAAATATCTGATAAAAAAATTTTTAAAAAGAGAGAACCAACAAGTTGTTCTCAGACTTCCATTTTCATGCCCATACAGAAAAACACATAACTAAATAAAATAAGTAGGTTATGAGAACAGATTTGCATATTACTAGTAATTTAATTCCCTACTGAGCCTAATGTATAGGTTACACTTCATCTAGGCAGATAGATGGATGATAGATAGATAGAGACAGAAAGAGAGATAGATAAATAGATGGGAAAAGGAGTATAAATAGGATGCAGTGTCATCTATTATTTCAATAATCAATTGGGCATCTTTACCTTGAGAAAAAATAACTGTGACGCACACCATTTGGAGTGACAAAAACTATGTATACGTCATGCAGAACTGAAATATGCACAGCTTACAGTGACTACACTTGGTGTAACTTATCATTGTGCCAAACCTATGTGGTAGATCCTCTCCTTGACAATTTTCTGGGAAACTGTACTAATTCTATGATCACCCACAAAGCCTAATTACTGGTTCCATAATATTCTAAGTGCACTTATATTCTTCCTCAATACTGAGTTCAAGAAATTTACCTTCAGTCCCCCAATCTTTGGTACATACAAAGACTGAAGAAAGAGAGAGGGATTGTCAGAGGAGAATAGGAAGTAGACATCACTTGCCCGGTGTTATCAAACGTGGATAGACAGATTGTGTCACTTAAAATATAGATGTTACAGTACTAATTTCCAGGATTACAGTAGTGAAGAAATAATTAAATTATGTACTTAATGTCCTATCAAGTCTAACATGACAGATGTGCTTGCAAGAAGAGAAGTCCGCAGCACAAACACACACAAGTGAAGAACCTGTGAGAGAAAAGCCACACGCAAGATTCTTATGCAGGTTTTCCTGGAAAGAAATCAGTGCAGACAGCCCATGATCTTTGACTTCCAGCCTCTAGAATGTAAAAAAAAAAGTAGATTTCTGCTCTTCAACTTTATTAGTATTGAAATATTATGGTAGCCCTAGCTACTCATGCAAAATTGAAAAGGAAAGGATGCCCATATGAGAGTGAGTGACATGATAAACTAGAAGCTTAGAAACTAAGCAACGAAGAAAATTTCAAAGCTAGAAAACACTAGGGAAAATGCCTATGATATATGCAAAGCACAAGGGAATAAGACACCTGCGAAGCATTCACTATTCATTATTTAATGCAATCAACATATTTACAATAGTTTAATCTGCCCAAAATTCCTTTCCCACTCAATTGAAAAAATATTATGGTTCTCTAACTTAGAACACGATTTATTTACTTCTTATATCAAAGTGCATCCTCACTTACTAAATGTGGAGATATTCTTAACATCATCAACTTAGTGTTAATACTTATTCTGAAAACAAACTCATGGTAGATGAATGACTCTTTAGAATCTCCCCACTTAAAATAAGCTTTATGGCTTTCCTAAACCAAGGATAAAAGAAAGCATAAATCAAAGGATTCATGGCTGAGTTATAATAGGCAATCCAACAACAGATCTCATAGACATAGGCGGGAGTGATGAAACCCACGAAAGCATCAACCAATGAATCAATTGTGTATGGGAGCCATGAGACCATAAACGCCACCACAGTGACCCCCAAAGTTTTTGCAGCCTTCCTCTCTCTTTTGGCCACTCTGGCTTTGTGACTCTCTGAGGATAATTCACTTCTGTTGCCACTTACAGAAGTTTCAATTTTTACAGCTTGCTGTTTGGCTACCAAAAATATTTTGCTGTAGAGAATGATCATTACAAGGGTAGGTATGAAGAATAGAAGGAAATCTATCAAAACCCAGTCTTGATTGACAACGATTTGGCAGCCCCCTACACAATTAAGAGCACTTACTAAGCTTTCAATCCCCTTAGCACTGATGCCTGTGTAGAACACTGCACTGCTGTATACCAGGGGCAGAAGCCAGGAGATGCTGATGCAAATTCCAGACACAGACATTGTGAACTTGGTGGGATAGACCAGAGGGTCCGTGACAGCGATGTACCTGTCCACAGAGATAAAGCATAGGTGGAAGAGAGAAGAATAGCAAAATGCTGCATCACAGCAACTGTGAAGGCTACAAAATGTATCTCCAAAGTACCAGCAGCTCTCAATGGACCTCACCATGCTGAAGGGCATCACAGAGATGCCCACCAAGAAGTCAGCGCTGGCCAGAGAGGCGATGAGAAAATTGGCTGGAGAGTGCAGCTGCTTGAAATGGAGAACAGAAATCACCACCAGGAGGTTCCCACACACTGCCAGCACAGCCCCAAAGCCAAAGACCATGTACAGGATGACCCGGGGCCCTGGAGAATAGGGAGTTTTAATGCAGGATCCATTCATGTCCTCATAGCAGAGCTGCAAGGCTGTTTGGGAAAAGTTGCTGGTCATGATTCTGCTTTTTGAGGCTTGAGGGATTTCTGTCCTGCTAGAAGACAACAAAAATTTAAATATAAAAATGAAAGAAATTGAACTTCTTTTCTGAATAATTACGTTTAGATGCTACCTAAGATTATAAATCCTTTTTCTATTTTAATTATAAAGAAATGAAGAAATTAAAAACTTTGAAAATCAATTTCTGCATCTATAATCACACAATTATTCCTATGTTAAACATCACTGTTAATCCCAGGCAAATTTAATACTAATTTCAACTGTCCAGAAAATATATTACCTGAATATCCGACAGTAGATTCCTTTCTTGCAAAAGATAATGGCTTATAATATAATAGCACATTCAAATGGTCACCTTTAATAGTGTTCCAAGGCCTGTGATGTTTGGGAGCCACCCAGTCCACTCCAACCACTATAAACTTCTCATGAGGAATCCCTACAGTCTGAGGTGTGAATCTTCAAAACACACCTACTGTTGTTAATTATAATTAGTAAGTTCTATAATTTATGTTTCTCTGTACATTGCTAATTTGTTCAATTGGTGCTGGTAATCACAACCAAGAATTTCTTTAACTGCTCTGAAAAGTTCAGTATTTGGCAATTGTATTAACCATTTACTATTCTTAGGCTGATACAAAGATGTTTCTTACCTGATGGATGAAGCAATTATCAGTTCATATGTTTAAAAAGAAACAAAAAACAAAACAAAACAAAAACTCTTTTCTGTTAATCCTACCAATCCATGAGCATGGGAGATCTTTTCATCTTCTGAGGTCTTCTTTGATTTCTTTCTTCAGAGACTTGAAGTTCTTGTCACAGGTCTTTCATTTGTTTGGTTAGAGTTACACTAAGATATTTTATATTGTTTGTGATTATCTTGAAGGGTGTCATTTCCCTATTTTATTTCTCACCCAATTCATCATTTGTATAAAGGAAGACTGCTGATTTGTTTAGTTCATTTTATATCCAGCCACTTTGCTGCAGCTGTTTATCAGGTGTAGGAATTCTCTGGTTGAATCTTGGAGGTTGCTTATGTTCACTATCATATCATCAGCAAATAGTGATACCTTGACTTCTTCCTTTCCAATTTGTATCCCCTTGATCTCCTTTTGTTGACTTATTGCTCTAGCTGGAACTTCAAGTACTATATTGAATAGACAAGGAGAGAGTGGGATTTTGTTTTGTCCCTGATTTTAGTGAGATTGTTTCAAATTTCTCTCTATTTAATTTGATATTGGCTGTTGGTTTTCTGTATGATAATGTTTAGGTATGGGCCTTGAATTACTAATCTCTCCAAGACTTCTTTGTAATAGCCAGAAGCCGGAAAAACCCCAGATGTTTCTTAAATGAAGATGGACACAGAAAATGTGGTTCATTGACACAACAGATTAGTATGCAGCTATTAAAAATGAGGACATCATGAATTTTGCAAGCAAATAGATGGAACTAGAAAATATCATTCTGAGTGAGGTAACCCAGTTCCAAAAGGACATACATGGTATGTACTCACTGATATTAGTGGATATTAGTCAAAAAGTTCAGAATACCAATGATACAACTCACAGATCCTAGGAAGCTTAACAAGAAGGAAGATCCATGTATGGATATCTGAAACCCACTTAGAAAGGGAACAAAATAATCATGGGAGAGAGGAAACTAGATGGGAGAGGTGAGCAGAAAGGGGAAAAGAACGGGGCAGAATCTAGTATGGGGAGAGAGAGGAGGGATGCCCAGAGGGCCAGGATAATAAATCAAAATATGCAGCAGTGTGAGTTAGAGGGCAGATTTGGGGACTTCTAGACAGTTCCAGAGACCTGGGATGTGAGAGGTTACCAGGACTCAATGGGAATGACATTAACTGAAATGACTAACAATGGGGAGATGGGACCAGAAAAGACCATCTCCAATAGATAAACATGGCCCCCAGCTGAGGCAGTGGCCACCCACCCATCTTCAAAAGTTTTAAACAAGAATTATTCCTGTCTAAAGGGACAGGGATAAAAATGGAGTAGAGACTGAAAGAAAGGCCACCCAGTGACTGACCCAACTTGGGATCCATCTCATGGGCACACACTAAATCCTGACACTATTATTACTAAGGCCATATTGTATGTGCAGACAAGAGCCTGGCAAGGCTGTACTCAAAGAGGCTCTACCAGCAACTGACTGAGACAAAGCAGATACTTAGAGTCAACCTTTGGATTGAGGTCAGGGATTGCAGCCTCACAGGAGAACAGCAGTGTGAACTAACCTGGACCCCTCTCCCCTGCAAGACATTCCAGAGACTAAATGAAAAACCAAGGAGAATGCATAGGCTGGTCCATGGGCCAGAGCACATGAGAAGATGAGGACAGCCTTGTACTGCATCAGTGAGGGAGGATGTGCTTAATCCTGTGGAAACTTGATGCCCCAGGCAAGTGGGGGTGGTGGTGGTGGTGGTGGAGAAGAACCCTATGAGAGGTGAGAGGGAATGGGCTAAAGAACCCAGGGAGGGGAGACTGGGAAGGGGCACACTGTTGGAATGTAAATAAATAAAATAATTATAGACAACAACAACAGCAACAAAAACTACTGAAAAAAAAAAAAAAACCTCTTTTCTTTCTAGATTGAAATGTTTTAAAGAGAAATTCAATCTACTATTTAGGGCAAAGATACTAAAGATGTCCTGTAATTAGTTTACAGCAACACATTAATTGTGCGGGAAGAAATCAATAGATAATTCCATTGCTCAGTCACAGAAGTCTTATGAGTCACGCTCTCTCAGACCCTCTGTACCACATTCTCCTCGACTGAGACACACACTGTCTGACTGTCTGATCAATGGCATTTCTGAAGCACATGGCACGATGCAAAACTCAAATAAAACAAAATAAACA
Organism: Mus minutoides; assembly: GCA_902729485.2. Classification (NCBI taxonomy): domain Eukaryota; kingdom Metazoa; phylum Chordata; class Mammalia; order Rodentia; family Muridae; genus Mus; species Mus minutoides. Next base: position 66,183 of record LR750439.1, on the reverse strand, counting down.
CATAAACCAGAAATATCATCCAGGCAGCTTTCAGATCACATGGATCCATTACATTGAAGATACTCAGGGAGGGATGAACAAGTGTTACCTACAACACTGAACGCTTTAGTAAGGTGAAGGTTTCCTGTAAGTCAATAGTTCCTATAAAGATTCAGGGCTTTTACACTTCATTAATCAAAGGTGTTCCACTTAAAGGAAAGGTCCAATGATGTCATCTTGTATCTGCACACATCAAAAAAGAAGCACAGGGGCTGGTACACCTCTTCATGACCTCAAGGTGACATACACCTCACTTGGAAGTTTCCTTCTGGCTGGCTTTGTTTAGAGAGTAGGAGAATGCTCTGTGGTTAGGGGGGACTTTGATAAAAAGTCAGAACAATAGGTGACCTGTGGAGCTGGAGGTAACAGTTGGGGGGACACCATGCTGATGATTTGCACTGGGGTGAGCAGGGAAGCCCTTGGTGGTTCTGAAGCAAAGCCATGCAATTTGGCATGGAGGGCTAACACACTGTTTGGAAAGACAGCTCTTTGTATACTTCTGAACTGAAGTGGTGATAGAACCTTTGAACTTTGACATCAAGTGATCCTGTGGTGTCTAACACTGTCCATTGTGACCTAGGTCTTCCTGGATCATTGAGTGGAAGTGAGCCACCTGAGGGCCAGCACAAGGAAGCTTCTGGACCCATGGCAGCCTCAGGAGCCCCGAGCTCATATTACTCACTCACCTCTACTGCCACAGTGACCTCTACTTCATACTTCAGATGACTTGATTAAAAGCTGCAGGTGGGTTTGTCATGAGCTGCTTCGTTGTGTTGGTGTGCACCAAAGTGATGCTTATTATTTAACCTTGCTCCGCATGGTCTCAGATGAACACAGAGAGGGCAACCCTTCCCAATAGTTTGTTTATTTTGCTCCATTCATGTCAACAACAGGACTTTTCCCCACTTAGTTGAAATTTTCCCTTCCTGGAACTTCACTCAGTACTTTATTTACTGTATGAACTAACTCTCTGAATGTTTTCACATGTTCTCTTTCAATCACTATGCTCTCAGAAGGGAACCCCTCTGGAAATGTTACATGAATGAGTTTAGTTCATTTAACAGTTAGTTACTGTTTAGAAGCTGATATCACTGAGGGGAAAGGCCACAGCACAAACCTGTCCTTAGTTGCCTGGAGTGCAGGGCCTCCAAGAGAGAGGACAAGGCTGGAGGAGGGCGTCTGTCAAGTCAGTCCTCTCAAGTGTGTTTTGCTGTCTTTGCCAGTTTACTCCACCATGAGTCTTCAGGGTCTCTAGACATTTATGGTTTTTTCTTAACATGGTGTACAATGCTAAGCTTAGGAATGTCTCATGAAATCATACACTATTACCCCCTGGCATTAATTCAATGTGCATATGTGTGTATGTTAGGACAAAGTAAAACATCTTAATAATTTCCTAAGCAATTCTTGAGTCAAAAAATCTCTTCCTTGTATTTCTGGAAATATTGGAGTAGGATTTCTTTTCCTGTTCTAACCTACTTAGAATGAGAGTAGAGTGTTGACTATGAAACATACGTGGCTATAGTTACCATCGTTACCTTAGCTTCAGAATTTAGTATATAAAATCTCTCCAAAATGTATTTCTTAATGACTTTTAAAGTAACATCAACAATAAGAAAAGGAAAATACTACTTCTGAAGACCCACAGAGCATTAGTGCACTGCAAGCTGTTCGTACAGCATCATCTTATTTTGTAATTGCATTGTCTTCATTGTTTACATTTGGATTCCTGATCTTCCTATAAAGATCTGGAGTTGACACTGTATTCAGGACTTGTTTGTGGACTCATTTATTGGACATGTATTAAAATCTCTTGGATGTTACATCTTAGTGGTTTTTTTCTTGCACACATCAAGTACAGTGGTTCCTCAGTTCTTTACCCTCAGAATTCTTAGATCCATTTTGCTTTGCTGACTGTTCTTCATGGACAACACTCCTTATTTACTTCATTTTCCAGAGGAGAACTCACCCTTGCAAATAGCAAGTGACTTAACCCAAGTAAAGCCTGTTCATGATGTAGAGGATTCTGGGCATTTCACACGCAGGCCTTCTGGCCTCAGGAGCTCCCTGTGAACCCTTGCCTTGTGCACAGCATCTGCAGACAAAAAAAAAAAAAACAAAAAAAAAACAGAACAAAAACAAAAATAAACTGTCGTCAAATCAAACCTGCCATATGCAGTCCCTATAATCAGTCTCAAAGATATTGGCCTTTTTGTTCTCAGTTAATGTAAGGAGAAACAAACTAATGTTACATTCTCTTCAGGTATTAATCATTAGACATTTTGCAAGACCAAATGAAGATGAAGTGTGACATAAGATTTATGAGTGAACGAATATGGACAGTCATTAGATGGGTGAAAATTTAAAACTTTGCAGCTTATTTGTTTTTAAAACTGTCTTTAGTGGTTTAAAAATGATAAGGCAATATTCAAAATATTTAAATAGCATAGACAATATTTTACCTAAAAGAAAACTTGTAGCAATTTACTGTATTCTGTAAACCTCCAGTATAGTAATTTATAGAGGACAGAAATGTTTCTACCTAAAAGTGAAAACACTTCTCTCTGTGGCTTAAGTATTCTAACAGTATACTGTTAATATTTTTAACAGTACAGCAAATGACAGCAAGGGAGGTGTTGCAGAATTAAGAGTGCTTGCTGATCTTCCAGAGGACCTGAGCTCAGTTTCTAATCCATACATAAGGCAGTTCACAATCTCTTGTAACCCTTGCTCCAGGAGATCTAATGACCTTTTAGCCTCCACAGGAACCAACATATATGGCATGCATCCACACAGGCAGACAGACAGATATGCAGACAGACAGATATGCAGACAGACAGACAGACAGACAGACAGACAGACAGACAGACAGACATAAAGAAAGGGAGAGACACAAATAAGAAGGCAGAAGAAACAAGAAGTGGAGGATAAAGGAAAAGCACAGCACCCTATAATAGGCACTGTCCACACGGTTAATGTCTGAAACAAGCATTGTCAAATTCTCTTATGCTTTATTGAAGAATTTTATTAAACAAGTAGATATTTCCCATTTTTCAACAAAAATATGACATGATAGATACATTGATAACATGTTAGCATCATGGTACATAAATGTCCAAATAACATTTATTTTCAACCTGAATCATTATAACAATAAATGAAAATGTTATTAATGGAAATAAATTTTCAGGATAACTGGAGGCAGTGAATGTTGCCTTTAATGCCTATTTTGAAATAAACTAATGTTGAAATTGTTATGTCTAGTATTGTTCTGTCCCTGTTTTTATAGAAATGTGATTGCTTAGGGCTGAACTTCCAATGAGTGAAAGTAAGACTGAGTCAAAGGCAGAAGAGAGAAAGAAAAACAAACATGACATCTCAATGGGGAACGTAAAGAGGCCATGACACCCAGCCAGGGGAGCGTTTAGTGTGGCTTCTGTTACAAACGGAAACCTCTACTGCAGCAAGGCTTGATCTCATGGATAGTTCTTAGAGGTCTAGGAGTGAATGATGATTGTTATCATTCATTCACTCACTCACTCATTCATTCATTCATTCATCCTTAGCCATGCTAGGAGTGAGAACTGTACCCTCTCTAGTACTAGGCAAACTCTATCACTGTTCTCTACCCCAATCCATTATCACTGTGTCTATATTTTGTTACTGATAATCTATTGATAGCCTTACCACTAAATTACTGGAAAAGTTGACATACTGATGGGAATTGTCTGATGGGAATTGCCTGATTGTTGATATTTTATGTGATATGTCTTTGCAGATCTTTTAAATACTATTTAAAAATATACAGAGCTCTAGAGATTTTAGTTTTCATTTAAGTATCAAACTGAGAAAACACATATGAACAAAAGCTATTGTGAATTAAGAAAAACTTTAAAACAGATTTATACTTAGTCAATAAAATTAAGCTTGTAACTTATCAATAATCTTCTATATGAGGAGCATAGTATTTCAATATCTCTGCCAAGGTGGAAGTGGATCCATTATTTTTTAATGGTATCGAACCTTTTATTGGACAAAGCAAATAAACCAAGAGCCACAGATCACTAGGCAGAAGGACCGAGTTCAGCCCCATGTCTGAGATCATAGGGATCATCAGAGAGCAGAGCTCACGTTCCTCTTCCATAGATATGGCTTTTTAAAAAACTCAATGCACTGAAACAGTGCAAGTGCATGTTCAAAGACATTGTTGACACAAAAGCCATGTTTGTCATGTAGTAAAGTAATAATATCAATGACAGTTTAAGGTTTTGACTTTGACATGACATTCCTCCCAACTAATTTTTTTAATGCTGTATTTTCCTAGCTTCATAAAGGTCATTTCTTAGATTTAGTTTTGTCACCATTTCATAATTTTATGCCTTAAGAAATTTTCTGAATTTGGTATCAATGCTTATTCTGAAAACAAACTTGTAGTTGATGAATGTCCGTTTAGAATCTCCCCACTTAAAATAAGCTTTATGGCTTTCCTAAACCAAGGAAAAAAGAAAGCATAAATCAAAGGGTTCATGGCTGAGTTATAATAGGCACTCCAGCAACAGATCTCATAGACATAGGCAGGAGTGATGAAGCCCATGAAGGCATCAACCAATGCATCAATTGTGTATGGGAGCCATGAGACCATAAAGGCCACCACAGTGACCCCCAAAGTTTTTGCAGCCTTCCTCTCTCTCTTGGCCACTCTGGCTTTGTGACTCTCTGAGGATGATTCACTTCTGTTGCCACTTACAGAAGTTTCAATTTTTACAGCTTGCTGTTTGGCTACCAAAAATATTTTGCTGTAGAGAATGATCATTACAAGGGTAGGTATGAAGAATAAAAGAAAACTTATGAAAACCCAGTCTTGATTGACAACAACTTGGCAGCCCCCTACACAATTAAGAGCACTTACTAAGCTTTCAATCCCCTTAGCACTGATGCCTGTGTAGAATACTGCACTGCTGTACACCAGGGGCAGAAGCCAGGAGATGCTGATGCAAATTCCAGACACAGACACTGTGAACTTGGTGGGATAGACTAGAGGGTCTGTGACAGCGATGTACCTGTCCACAGAGATGAAGCACAGGTGGAGGGCAGAAGAGTAACAAAATGCCACATCACAGCAACTGTGAAGGCTACAAAATTTGTCTCCAAAGTACCAGCAGCTCTCGATGGACCTGACCATGCTGAAGGGCATCACAGAGATGCCCACCAAGAAGTCAGCGCTGGCCAGAGAGGCGATGAGAAAATTGGCTGGAGAGTGCAGCTGCTTGAAATGGAGAACAGAAATCACCACCAGGAGGTTCCCACACACTGCCAGCACAGCCCCAAAGCCATAGACCATGTACAGGATGACCCGGGGCCCTGGAGAATATGGAGTTTTAATGCAGGATCCATTTGTGTTCTCATAGCAGAGCTGCAGAGCTGGTTGGGAAAAGTTGCTGGTCATGATTCTGCTTTTTGATGCTTGAGGGATTTCTGTCCTGCTAGAAGATGGCAGTAATTTTGAGATATAAAAATTAAAGAAATGAACTCCATACTGAAGAATTAATTTTAAATATTACCCATGATTATAAGTCCTTTTTCTATTGTAATTATAAAGAAATGAAGAAAATATAAAAACTCAGAAAATCAATTTTCCCAACTATATTTCACACAATTATTCCTATAACTATGTTAAATGTCACTGTTAATCCCAGGCAAATTTAATACTGATTTTTTAACTATCCAATTACCTGAGTAATTGAGAGTAGATACCTTTCTTGCAAAAGATGATGGCTTATAATATAATGGCACATTCAAAGGGTCACCTTTAATAGTATATCAAGTCCTAGGTTGTTTTCAGAAGACAGCCAATCCACTGCATCCACTGTAAACTTCACATGAGGGGTCCCTACAGTGTAAGGTGTGAATCTTCAAAGCATACTCACTATTGTTAATTATAATTAGTAAGTTCTATAAATTATGTTTCGCTGTACAGTGCTAATTTGTGCAATTAGTGCTAATAGCCAAACCCAAGCATTTTTTTGCTACTCTGAAAAGTTCAGTATTTGACAATTATATTAACTATTTAATATTCTTAGCCTGATACATAGATATTTATTACTTGATGGATGAAGTCATTATTATGAGTTCATAACTTTTAGGGAAAATATATTCTTTCTAGAGTAGTAGATTGAAAACATTTAAAGAAAAATGTGATCAACTGTTTAGGGAAAAAACTACTAAAGAAGTTCTGTAAGGAGCTGAAGGGGTCTTCAACCCTATAGGTGGAAGAAGAACATGAACTAACTAGTACCCCCTGAGCTCATGTCTCTAGCTGCATATATAGAAGAGGATGGCCTAGTTGGCCATCATTGGGAAGAGAGGCCCCTTGGTCATGCAGACCTTATATGCCCCAATACAGGGGAACGCCAGGGCCAAGATGTGGGAGCAGGTGGGTAGGGGAGCAGGGCTGGGAGCGGGGAGGGTATAGGGAACTTTCTGGATAACACGTGAAATGTAAATGAAGAAATTATCTAATAAATGTTGAAAAAAAAGAAAAAAAAAGAAAAAAAAGAAGTTCTGTAGTTAGTTTACAGCAAGAAATTAATTGTGAGAGAAGAAATCAATAGATAATTCCATTGCTCAGTCACAGAAGTCTTATAGGTCACGCTCTCTCAGACCCTCTGTACCACATTCTCCTCGACTGAGACACACACTGTCTGACTGTCTGATCAATGGCATTTCCAAAGCACATGACACAATGCAAAACTCAAATAGAAGCAATAAAATAAAAACACAAACCAGAAACATGATCCAGGTAACTTTCAGATCACATGGATCCATTACATCGAGGATACTCGGGGAGGGATGAACAAGTGTTACCTAGAACACTGAATGCTTTAGTAAGGTGAAGGTTTCCTGTAAGTCAGTAGTTCCTATAAAGATTCAGGGCTTTTACACTTCATTAGTCAAAGATGTCCCACTTAAAGGAAAGGTCCAATGATGTCATCTTGTATCTGCACACATCAAAAAGAAGCACAGGGCTGGTACACCTCTTCATGACCTCAAGGTGACATACACCTCACTTGGAAGTTTCCTTCTGGCTGGCTTTGTTTAGAGAGTAGGAGAATGCTCTGTGGTTAGGGGGGACTTTGATAAAAAGTCAGAACAATAGGTGACCTGTGGAGCTGGAGGTAACAGTTGGGGGGACACCATGCTGATGATTTGCACTGGGGTGAACAGAGGAGCCCTTGGTGGTTCTGAAGCAAAGCCATACGATTTGGCATGGAGGGCTAACACACTGTTTGGAAAGACAGCTCTTTGTATACTTCTGAACTTAAGTGGTGATAGAACCTTTGAACTTTGACATCAAGTGATCCTGTGGTGTCTAACACTGTCCATTGTGACCTAGGTCTTCCTGGACCATTCAGTGCAAGTGAGCCTACTGAGGGCAGGCATAAGGAAGCTGGTGGACCCATAGGAGCCTCAGAAGCCCCGAGCTCATGTTAGTCACTCCCCTCTACTGCCCCAGTGACCTCTACTTTATACTTCAGATGACTTGATTAAAACTGCAGGTTGGTTTGTCATGAGCTGCTTCATGACACCAAAGTGTGTACCAAAGTGATAGTTATGATTGGATCTTGCTCAGCATGGTCTCAGATGTACACAGAAAAGGCAACTGTTCCCAATAGCTGGACTGTTGATTTTGCTCTATTCATGTCAACAATAGGACTTTCCCCCACCTAGTAAAATCTTCCTGTCCTAGAACTTCTCTCTGTATTTTATTTTCTGTATGAACTCTCTGAATGTTTTCACATGTTCTCTTTCAGTCACTGTGCACTCAGAAGGGAACCCCTCTGAAAATTTTATATAAGTTTTGTTTCAATTAGCAATTAGTTACTGTTTAGAATCTGTTATCACTGAGGGGAAAGGACACAACACAACCTGACTTTCGTCGCCTGGAATGCAGGGCCTCCAAGAGAGAGGACAAGGCTGGAGGAGGGCATCAGTCAGGTCAGTCCTCTCAAGTGGGTTTTGCTGACTCTGCAAGCTTACTCCACCCATTAGGCTTCAGGGACTCTACACATTCATGGGTTTTTTTCTTAACACGTTGTACAATGCTAAGCTTAGGAATGTCTCATGAAATGATGTACTATTACCCTCTGGCATTAGTACCATGTACATATGTGTGTATGTTTGGACAAAGTAAAACATCTTAATAATTTCCTATGCAATTCTTGAGTTGAAAGTCTCTTCCTTGGTACTTTTGGAAATACTAGAGTAGGATTTCTTTTTCTGTTCTAACCTACTCAGAATGAGAGTAGAGGGTTGACTTTAAAAACATATGTATTTATGGTTACCCTAGCTTCAGAATTTAGTATATAAAATTTCTCCAAAATGTGTTTCTTAATGTCTTTTAAAGTAATATCAACAATAAGAAAAGGAAAATACTACTTCTGAAGACCCACAGAACATTAGTGTGCTGCAAGCTGTTCATACAAGCATCATTATATTTTGTAATTGCATTGTCTTTATTGTTTACATTTGGATTCCTGATCTTCCTGTGAAGATCTAGACTTGGTACTGTATTCAGGACTTGTTTGTGGACTCATGTATTGGACATGTATTAAGTCTCTTGAATGTATCTTCTTAGTGTTTTTTTTTTTTTCTTGCACACATCAAGTACAGTGATTCATCAGTTCTTTACCCTCAGAGTCCTTAGATCTATTTTGCTTTGCTGACAGTTCTTCATGGACAACAGTCCATTTTTCCTCCATTTTCCAGAGTAGAGCTCATCCTTGCAAATAGCAAGTGACTTAATCCAAGTAAAGCCTGTGCATGATGTAGAGGATTCTTGGGCATTTCGCACACAGGCCTTCTGGCCTCGGGAACTCCCTCTGAAAACCTTGTCTTGTGCATAGCTTCTTCAGCCCCAAAACAAAACAAAAACAAAAACAAACTATTATCCAATGAAACCTGCCATATGCAGTCCTTATAGTCAGTCTCAAAATATTGGCCTTTATGTTCTCAGTTAATATAAGGAGAGACAAACTAATGTTAGGTTCTCTTCAGGTATTAATCATTAGACATTTTGCAAAACCAAATGACGATGAAGTGTGAAATAAGATTTATGAGTGAATGAATATGGACAATCCTTAGATGGGTGAAAATTTAAAACTTGGCAACTTGTTTGCTTTAAAACTATCTTTAGAGGTTTAAAAATGACAAGGCAATATTCAAAATCTTCAAATAACATAGAGAAGATTTTACCAGGAAAAAAAAATGCTTGTAGCAATTTAGTATATTCTGTAAACCTCCAATATAGTGATTTATAGAGGACAGAAATGTTTCTACCTAAAAGTGAAAACACTTTGCTCTATGGCTTAAGTATTCTAACAGTATACTGTTAATGTTTTTAACAGTACAGCAAATGACAGCAAGGGAGGTGTCGCAGCATTAAGAGTGCTTGCTGCTCTTCCAGAGGACCTGAGCTCAGTTTCAAATGCATACATGAGGCAGTTCACAATCTCCTGTAACCCTTGCTCCAGGAGATCTAATGACCTTTTGGCCTCCACAGGAACCAACATATTTGGCATGCATCTACACAGACAGACAGACAGACAGACAAAAAGAAAGAAAGAGAGAAACACAAACAAATAAGGCAGAAGAATCAAGAAATGGAGGACGAAGGAAAAGCACAGCGCCCTAGAATAGGCACTGTCTACATGGTTAATGTCTAAAACAAGTATTGTCCATTCTTGCCGGGCATGGTGGTGCGTGCCTTTAATCCCAGCACTGGAGAGGCAGAGGCAGGCAGATTTCTGAGTTCGAGGCAGCCTGGTTTACAAAGTGAGTTCCAGGACAACCAGGGCTATACAGAGAACTCTGTCTTAAAAAACCAAAAAATAAAAAAAGTATTATCCATTCTCTTATGCTTTATTGGAGATTTTTATTAAATAAGTAGATATTATCCATTTTTCAACAAAAATATGACATGATATATACATTGATAACATGTTAGCATCATAGTACATAAATGTCAAAATAACATTTATTTTCAACCTGAATCAATTATAACAATAAATGAAAATGTTATTAATGGAAATAAATTTTCAGGATAACTGGAGGCAGTATATATTGTCTTTAATGCCTATTTTGAAATATATTAATGTCGAAATTAGTATGTATAGTATTGTTCTGTCCCTGTTTTTATACAAATGTTTGAGAAATGTGATTGCTTAGGGCAGACCTTCAAATGTGTGAAAGTAAGACTGAGTCAAAGGCAGAAGAGAGAAAGAAAAACAAACGTGACGTCTTGATGGGGAAAAGTAAAGAGGCCATGACACCCAGCCAGGGGAGCGTTTAGTGTGGCTTCTGTTACACATGGAAACCTCTACTGCAGCAAGGCTTGGTCTCATGGGTAGTTCTTAAAGGTCTAGGTGTGAATGATGATTGTTATCATTCATTCACTCACTCATTCATTCATTCATTCATTCATCCTTAGCCATGCTAGGAGTGAGAACTGTGCCCTCACAATTACTAGGCAAACTCTATCCCTGTTCTCTACCCCAATCCACTCTCACTATCTATATTTTGTTACTGATAAGCTATTGATAGCCTTACCACTAAATTATTGGAAAAGTTGCCATACTGATGGGAATTGTCTGATGGGAATTATGTGATTGCTGATATTTTTTTGTAATATGACTTTGTACATCTTTTAAATACTATGTAAAAAATATACAGAGCTCTATACAATTTAGTTTTCATTTAAGTATCAACCAGAGAAAACACATGTGAACAAAAGCTATTGTGAATTAAGAAACAGTTTAAAACAGATTTATACTTGACCAATAAAATTAAACTTGTATTTAAATAATAACTTCTCTACATGAGAGGCCTAGTATTTCCATAGCTATGCCAGGGTGTAAGTGGATTAGTTTTTCTTTCTAATAGTATGAAACCTTTTATTGGACAAAGCAAATAAGTCAGGAGCCACAGATCACTAGGCTGAAGGACCGAGTTCAGCTCCATGTCTGAGATCACAGGGACCATCAGAGAGCGGAGCTCACCTCCCTTGACCGTGGAGCTGGCTCTGAACACATCCATGGCTCTGCAGGATTTTGATGTGGGGCTGGCAGAGGTATATGGTTGATTGGGTTTCATCATATGGAAACAGACGCAGAAGATTTTTACCACAAAACATCCTTTGGAAGCACATAAAGAGTAGAGAAACAAGCAAGGCCACTCACTGATGGGGAGGATGTTCCCCACTTAGTGATGCTGGGAAGAACTTGAATCTGGTTAGGATTTATTTATTACCTTAGTAGTCTTCTGTTCAGACTCTGCCTTCCCACCCTTAGAGATCATGCTGGTGGATGCTGAGGCAGGAAGCAGGTCAGGACAGTAGGGGATGAAAGAGACCTCCAGTGGTGGTGAGCACTATTCTTGGGAGGTAGCATCAGAGAGACAGCTTGTTCATTAGTGGGGAGGGAGGCTATTTAAGCTAATAGGGGCGACTGGGGTGAGGGTACAACCTTGGCCAGGGCCAGGGTGATGGGGATGCCTCACTTGCTTAAGGAGGAGTTCCCGGAGAGGTTGAACATGCACTTAAAAGAGAAAAAGGAAGTTTAACCTGGTTACTGGTCTGTGTGACCTCCTGGGCCGGGGTGGGGGTGCACAGAGGTGGGGACATAGGGCTGTGTGGGACTTGAAGGCTCCGTAGCACGTGGGGAATGATCACACTCCTGCAGATCTCGGGACTCTGCAAACCTGAAATGAACAGGCTAGTATGTGCTTTTCAGTGTCTCCAGGTTCTTTTCTCTCCTACTCCAAGTGTTGGTACGAAGTTCACATTTGCAGCTGAAGGAAACACCATGTTGGTATAAAGACATGTCTGATGCACAGGCTAGGGGACACGGCTTTCAATCGCTTTTTTAGGAGTCAGACCACAGCACAGCAGCTAAAGGCAATCTCTGGGAAGGTGAGCAGCAGAGCCTTGGCCTGTGGTTGTTTTCTGAGCCCCACCCAGCTGCTCAGCTGGGAAGTTTCCTGTCCCCTTCTCCTCCTTTAGCCTCTTCCTGCTAAACACTCTGGGCTCTACATAGAATGTATCAGTGCTGTATCTTGAAACACATAACACATGTTTTAATCAAAATATGTGAATTAAAAGTCCCGGTGATTGAGAATTATATACTGGACTAGAAAGTGGGACACATTCCTGCAGTAAATATCTTTTTGAGTTCCTGTTGTGTTAAAACAACCTTTGGCTTTCCTCTTTGACTCCCTTTGAATTCCAAGAAAGACCACAAATGTTAACACACACACTTGAATTAACACTTCAAAATATAAAATTCACGTTTTACTTCAAATTCTAACCAAGTAGAGAAGAGGCAGGCAGATAGCTTTGAGTTCAAGGCCAGCCTGGTTTAAATAGCAAATGCCAGGTCAGTCCAGCCTCCATAATGGGACACTGTCACAAATTAAAAAAAAAATGACAAACTAGCCCCCAATCAAACAGAAAGATCATTTTTATTTGTATGCAAATCCTTCAGTAATCAAACACATTCCGTAAAAGCCATACTGTGTGGCAGTATAAGCACACCTGTTTCTTGTGAACTTATATCTGTGAAAAGAGGAAGGAGCAACCCCCAGGTTCCTGGGACGTGAGCCTTTGCATGCGTTTAGATGCTTTTCAGTCACTTAGGTGTTCTCAATGCCAGTGCACTGTAAAGTCCCTTAATATTAAAAAGGAATGGTTAAATAATTTGAAATTACATTTATATCTTGCTACATCCACTCCAGTAGCAACCCGCGTGACAGGCTGGAAAGTCTAGGCGCGGTCCCAGAGCAAAAAACCTGGGACTTTAGTCTCCTGGAATTGTGGCATCCTGTATAAAGAATGCTCCAAGGTCCTTGATTTAGTTAGTAAATAGATCTGTGTGCTTTTTCCCTAATATTGCTTCATTATAAGTGTTCCTAAAGNGTTTTGTTATCTTGCTGGTGTGGCACCTAACTTCCCCATTTTCTTCTGTATAAAAGTCTGATGCTTAATTTGACACAATACACTCAGATATTACACGCTCCCTTGTGTGTCGTGTCTGTTTGTCACTCGCCGAATCTTTGCCCACTTCCTCAAGAGAACTCGACCCACGCAGACAAGGGATCCAGAGGTCTGTGGCAATATCTCATGCAACATATACTTTCAAGAAGGCTTTGTCCCCTGCATGCTAATTCCATGTTTGTGAGAGCTTCATTTTCTTTAAGTTATTGTCAATATCTGAACACTCATTATGAGGGAAAACTGACCACGGGGCGGGGGGTGGGGGGGAGGGGGGAATTACAATCCTTCAAATTAGTCAAAGAAACAAGTAGAAATTTCAGAGCAGAGCAAAGACATTAAGGAGCACACCACTTTGGAAGAAATTAACAGATGGGTCACCTGTGACTCAGCCCTAAAATGTACAGACACTCTAGGAAGAAAATACTTCAGAGTAGCTTTTGAACATAAGATCTCCTGCTGGGTGAATGATTATGGGACCTCACTAGATTAGAGGGATTAGGTTTACCGCTGACCTTAAACCCTAGTCAGATTTCAAATCTCTGCTGGGACTGTTTTAACTTGCACCTGCCTCTTCAGTGAATAGATTGGTTGTTGATGAGTCAGCCCTGAAGACTTTGCCACTCACAATGAGTTTTATTGCCTTACGAAACCAAGGATAAAAAAAGGCGTATATCAAGGGGTTCATAGCTGAATTGTAGTAAACACACCACACTAATATCTCATAGACATACGCAGGAGTTATGAAGTTCATGTAAGCATCGATCACAGCATCAATAATGTATGGCAGCCAGGACACGAGAAATGCAGCCATGGCAATCCCCAAGGTTTTGGCAGCCTTCCTCTCTCTTTTGGCTACTCTTTCCTTGTAGCTCTCAGAGGAGGACTGAGTTTGGTTGGCTGTACCCTCTATCTTCCTAGCCTGGTACTTTGCCACCAAAAATATCCGACCATATAGAAACACCATGACCACAGTGGGCAGAAAGAACAAAAGGAAACAAAGTAAAACCCAATTTTGATTCAGTGGAGCCTGGCAGCCTCCCACACAGGTCAGAGCAACCACCAATTCCTCAATCCCTTCCTCGTTGGCTCCCGTGTAAAAGATGGAAAAGCTGTATGTGACAGAAAAGAACCAAGAGAGAACAATGCACAGTCCAGAAACCGATACGGTGAACTTGGTGGGATAGGTCAGTGGGTCCGTAACCGCAATGTACCGGTCAATGGAGATGCAGCATAGATGAAACAGAGACGCGAAACAGAAGGAGGTGTCGAAACACGTGTGAAACTTACAGTAACTCTCCCCAAAGTACCAGCAGCTCTCCACAGAGCGCACCGTGCTGAAGGGCATCACTGTCACCCCCACCAAGAAGTCAGCACAGGCCAGGGAGGCCACCAGGAAGTTCGTAGGCGTGTGCAGCTGTTTAAAGTGGAGGATGGCAGTGATGACCAGTAAGTTCCCAAACACTGCCAGCAGGGCACCCAAACCCAGGACCCCATAGAGGATGGCTCGAGGCCAGGGTGAGTAAGAGCTTTTAATGCAGGATCCATTCACGTTCTCATAGCAGAGCTCCATGGGCGGTTCTGGGGAGAAATCGCTTGTCATTGCCTTCAGTCTTGGTAATTTTAAACTTCCCAGGCTTCCATTCTAGCAATCTAAAGCAAAAAACGGGGTTGACAACTTTAAAATCTCCTGGGAAACAAACAAACAAACAAACAAAAACAAAAAAACAAGAACTCCAGTTAAAGTAAAGGTAACCTTTTACTATGCGTTTTCTCATACCCATTTTACTCTTTCCCAAAAGTACTCTAAGGATGTTAAGAAACAAAAACCTGTTGCAAAAAGCCATTTAAAAGTCAAAAATATTACTAAGTAAATGAACAGTTAATGTACATTGTCTAATGTTTATTTTACATTACGTCTTTGCACAATTATTACTATATTATAATTATTATCATCATAGCATTTAATTTATTAATCGTTAGAAAAGTTATTTCCTGTGGATGTCATCTTACCTTTTGTAAATCGCAAACTGGATTGGACTGGTTTGGTCAACAATGGCTGGATTTTATTTACTTCTTTGCCGTCTCCCCAGAGCAGCCATCGGCTGCAATCAACAACTTAGCTTTACTTTTTTTAAACTAGAAAAAAATAAATTACATGTCCTTCAAATTGTAAGTTCAAAATCCCCATAGTATAGAGTGTGAACGCTGGGACCAGCTTACTCTTAGCTGCCTTAAACACATGTGAGGAATGTACTTTAGCTGTGACTTATATTTCTATTTCATCTTTTTGTGTTGATGTTTTGAGCAGCTGGAAGTGTTCTGGAAAACTATTACCGAATGGTGCTAGAATAACCATCATGAAAGTATTTCTTAGGAAAAGAGCCTGTGTGAGCTGTCTAAAATCAGTAAGAACTTGTCACAGCTAAAAAAAAAACAAAAACGAGCCATAGGTCTCCATGCACTTCTAAGACGCTTAGTTTTAAACAGTCCAAAAGGAGTGTGAGCAGCTGGGGTGGGGTGAGCAGTTGCCTGTACTCCTGCTGTGTCCCATAAACACTCGTGAATGATACCATCCAAGGTGCACGTCATTTCTGTGGGTGTTTGATTTTGGTTTTAGAAGACCCTTAAAGAGGCTTTCTAAAGCGTACCTGACAAGCACGTGATTAGCTTCTACTTTGGAACTAAGAGATACCTTGTGTTTGAATATTATTCATCTCTATCCTAGGGAGCAGACTGCACTCATTGCCACTCATTCGGTGGCATGCATGTGTTAGAAATGCAGGATTACATACAGATGTGTGTGTGTGCCTTTTGTTTTTACCATATTTCAGCAATGGGTTTCTCTGTCTACACGTTTTTAAATGATACGACTTCTATTACAAGCTTCACAGATTTTGTTGACTTTGATTTATATTGGAGCTCAACTTGGTTTGTTGTCCAAGAATTAACTTTCCCCTTTTAGGCAGTGTCCCTGTCGCACTTGGGCTCCCCCTGGTGGTAATTCCACATGTTTGTAGATTGGCATGACCAAAGTGACCAATAAAGTTGTACTGGTGACATACTTTCTTTTTCTAGTCTCATTCTGTGAATAAAGTCCATATGTGTCTTGGTTTGCTCTCAGGGGAGCTAAAGCATTTCAGTCTAGGTAGTACCCTGCCAAAATTTTAAATGTCTGTGTAATGAATTCTGAGTCCTCAGTCTTTGGATAACCACCTCCCACTTCCCTATGTCCAAATAAGAAAGCTCTTGGTGAATAGTTATGGCTGAAGTGCTCCATATGCTAACCTAAATTTTTAATTTTAAAATTGAGCCACCTAGAGAGTACATTTTAGCTGTCAAGAATGATGTAGAATATTTTTCATGCACATTGCACACAACAGCACATGGTACCCACACATAGCCAACTTTTTTCTATCATAGAACATAGCAATGAGTATGAACTGTGTGACAGTGTTGGTTATATATTTTCAGAAAACACCCCTTCTTGTTCGCAGAGACTGAACATTTGCCATGCTTTGTAAAGGAATTAATAATACATGTAACTTTAATTTTTTTCAATGTCTATTTTTTCCTTTTTCTTTTATTGGTTATTTTATTTAGTTACATTTCAAAGGTTATCCCCCTTCCCAGTGTCCCCTCCACAAACCCCCATACCAAGCCAGCCACCCCCTCCCATCTCATCACCCTAGCATTTCCCTATGCTGGGGCATCGAGCCTTCACAGGACCAAGGGCCTCCCCTTCCTTCCATTGATGCCAGATAAGGCCATCCTCTGCTACATAAATGGAGGCTTATAAAGGTAAAAGTGGAAACCCTGTGTTAGAATGAGGTGCTTGATTTTTAAAAACATCTTGTGGTGTTCTGAGTGAACTCCAAGGTTCCTTACACTATTGCTATGTACTGTTCTTAGCTGAAGGTCATGTTCACATAAGCATGTTTGTCCGTTTGGGGGAAAGGGCCATGTCTATTCTTCATAATGGAAACTGTTTGGAGGTATGGCCATGCTATTGTCCATAGCTCTGCTCAGTCACTCTGTCCAAGCTAATGCTGCTCTCCGTAGCTCCACATTCCTGTCTTATTTCTTCACATGTCCATGATAAATCTTCACGCTTAGTGCAGAGATGCTTTGCTACGTCATCGGTAAGGATGATAAGAAGGAGTGTAACAGCTGCTATGCACGGCAACAGCAAAGAAGGATTTTTTAAAAACTTTTTTTAAGTCATCAAAATAATTTATAATAGTTAAATGCCTCTTAAATATAAATAAAATCTTCTGAAGCTAAAAGTAATAAGCACTCAACCAGTTAAAAAAATCTATTTGGAACATTAAACATGATAGGAGTAGAAAAAAATTTCTTGTGAAGTCCTCTATGGAAGCAAATTGTGACAAGTTCCTGATTAGGCAGAAACTGTTCCATGTCCAAGGGAAAATACGCCGTGTAACTGGGGGTTCATAGAATGAATTGGGTAGTGTTCCTTCTGTTTCTATTTTGTGGGATAGTCTTGAAGAGTATTGGAATTAGGTCTTCTTTGCAGGTCTGATAGAATTCTGCACTAAACCCATCTGGTCTTGGGCTGTTTTTGTTTTTGTTGTTGTTGTTGTTGTTGTTTTGGGGTTTTTTTGTTTTTGTTGTTGTTGTTGTTTGGTTGGGAGGTTTTTAATGACTACTTCTATTTCTTCAGGGGTTATGGGACTGTTTAGGATGGTTTATCTGATCCTGATTTAACTTTGTTATTTGGTATCTGTCAAGAAAATTGTCCATTTCATCCAGATTTTCCTGTTTTGTTGAGTACAGGCTTTTGTAGTAGGATCTGATGACTTTTTTTTATTTTCCTCGGTTTCTGTTGTTATATTTCCAGTTTCATTTCTGATTTTGTTACTTTGGTACTATCTCTGTGCCCTCTGGTTAGTCTGGCTAAGGGTTTATTTATCTTGTTGATTTTCTCAAAGAATCAGCTTCTGGTTTGGTTGATTCTTTGTATAGTTCCTTTTGTTTCTACTTGGTTGATTTTAGCCCTGAGTTTGATTATTTCCTGCAGTCTACTCCTCTTGGGTGAATTTGCTGCTTTTGTTCTAGAGCTTTCAGGTGTGCTGTTAAGCTGCTAGCGTATGCTCTCTTCAGTTTCTTTTTGGAGGTTCTCAGAGCTATGAGTTTTCCTCTTAGCACTGCTTTCATTGTGTCCCATAAGTTTGGATATGTTGTGCCTTCATTTTCATTAAACTCTAGAAAGTCTTTAATTTCTTTCTTTATTTCTTCCTTGATCAAGTTATCATTGAGTAGAGTGTTGTTCAACTTCCATGTGTATGTGGTCTTTCTGTTGTTTTTGTTGTTATTAAAGACCAGCCTTAGTCCATGGTGATCTGATAGGATGCATGAGATTATTTCAATCTTCTTGTATCTGTTGAGACCTGTTTTGTGACCAATTATATGGTCAGTTTTGGAGAAAGTACCATGAGGTGCTGAGAAGAAGGTATATTCTTTTGTTTTAGGATGAAATGTTCTATAGATATCTGTTAAATTCATTTGGTCCATAACTTCTGTTAGTTTCACTGTGTCTCTGTTTATTTTCTGTTTCCATGATATGTCCTTTAATGAGAGTGGGGTGTTGAAGTCTACCACTATTATTGTGTGAGGTGCAATGTGAACTTTGAGCTTCAATAAAGTTTCTTTTATGAATGTAGATGTTCTTGCATTTGGAGCATAGATGTTCAGAACTAAGAGTTCATCTTGCTAGATTTTTCCTTTGATAAGTATTAAGTGTCCTTCCTTATCTTTTTTGATAACTTTTGGTTGAAAGCTGCTTTTATTCGATATTAGAATAGCTATTCCAGCTTGTTTCTTGGGACCATTTGCTTGGAAAATTGTTTCCCAACCTTTTACTCTGAAGTAGTGTCTCTCTTTGTCTCTGAGGTGCATTTCCAGTATGCAGCAAATTTCTGGGTCCTGTTCACATATCTAGTCTGTTAGTCTATATCTTTTTATTGGGAAATTGAGTCCATTGATGTTAAGAGATATTAAGAAATGGTGATTGTTGCTTCCTATTATGTTTGTAGTTCGAGGTGTAAATATGTTGGCTATCTTCTTTTGGGTTTATTGAAAGATTACTTTCTTGTTTTTTCTCGGGTGTAGTTTCCCTCCTTGTCTTGGAGTTTTCTATTATCTTTTGTAGAGCTGAATTTGTGGAAAGATACTGTGCAAATTTGGTTTTGCCATGGAATATTTTGGTTTCTCCATCTATGGTAATTGAGAGTATTGTTGGGTATAGTAGCCTGGGCTGGCATTTGTGTTCTCTTAGGGCCTGTATGACATATGTTCAGGATCTTCTGGCTTTTATAGTCTCTGGTGCAAAGTCTGGTGTAATTCTGATAGGCCTGCCTTTATATGTTACTTGACCTTTTCCCCTTACTTCTTTTAATATTCTTTCTTTGCTTTGTGTTTCTATACCTATAATCTTTTGGTTTGGTCTTCTCATTGTGTCCTGGATTTCCTGGATGTTTTGTGTTAGGAGCTTTTTGCATTTTCTTTGACTGTTGTGTTCATGTTTTCTATGGAATCTTCTTCCCCTCTTCTATCTCTTGTATTCTGTTGGTGATGCTTGCATCTATGACTCCTGATCTCTTTCTTAGGTTTTTTAACCTCCAGGATTGTCTCCCTTTGTGATTTCTTTATTGTTTCTATTTCCATTTTTATATCCTGGATGATTTTTTTCAATTCCTTCACCTTTTTGGTTGTGTTTTTCTCTAATTCTTTAAGGGATTTTTGTGTTTCCTCATTAATGGCTTCTAGCTGTTTACCTGTGTTCTTCTGTATTTCTTTTAGGGAGTTATTTATGTCCTTCCTAAGTCCTCTATCATCACCATGAGATGTGATTTTATATCAGAGTCTTGCTTTTCCTGGGCTTGCTGTCGTGGAAGAACTGGTTCTGATGATGCCAAATAGCCTTGGTTTCTATTCCTTATGTCCTTTTCCTTGCCTCTCGCAGTCTGGTTATCTTTGGTCTTAGATGGTCTTTTTGTCTCTGACTGTGGCTTGTCCCTCCTTCAAGTCTGTGCGTCATTACTCCTGTGAGACCAGTTCTCTCTGGGAGGAATTTGGGTATGGAGAGATGTGGCACAAGGTCAGCTCTGGGGTGCAGATGGAAACCAGAAGAATCCTCTTCTGGCATGTTATTAATATGCAAAGATACAAGTGGATGCAGGCGCAGAACCTGCAGGGGTGATCCAAGCATAGTTACTGAGAGATCTTCACATCTGCTACCACATGATGCTCTATGTCCACAGTGACAAGACAGACCTGAGGTTGAATGTTCTTGTGTGGCTTTCCCATTATACCTCTGAGTTGTGAAATCTTTATTGACTCTTACCAAATCAATAACAGATTCTACTGCCTGGGGCTGTTTCCCAATCTCTTCTAATTCAAAACATCCTTGATGATATGAATGAAAATGATTAAAATTCCAGAACTAGTCCTAATATTCTATCCTAGATGAACTTTCAGAGGAGTTAGCATGTATTATCTGAAGGAGACGGAATCTCCAGGTGGAAATACTGAATTACTGAATTTAAGATGTCCAGCAAAGAGATGAATAGATTCATATGTATTCCAAATACAAGATAGATGTATTTAGAGACCACATTCTCTCTCTGCCCTTTACCCTCTCTCCTCTCTTCTTTTTCTCCCTTTTTCTCTCCCCCCCTCTCTGTCTCTTTTTCCTCCCCTCTCTTCCTTCTCTCCCTCCTTTCTCTCCCTCTCTTTCTTTCTCTCTAGAGAAAGTACATTTAATTGATATGGTGGTGTTTAGAACAGGCACAGATAAAATTGTTAAATGACAAGAAGTTTTCATTTGCAATATACATGAGCTTGAGACTTAAATTGAGGAGGGAATGAGGTCACAGGCAAGGAGCATACGTGTATAATTATGTGGTCTGTGTTCAAGTATTATCTAGTTCTTTAGGATGGGTCCAAGAAGTCTTTATTGCTGAGAGACACACGAGTTGCTATAAGATAATGTTCTTGCTTAGGAATGATCTCTTCACAGGGAGATCTGTCTGGGAGGCTCTGTTGTTACTGAAATCCAAGGTGACATCAGGTTTTGAGCAATGGCTAGTCTTTTGGATACAGATTTGGGTTGTCTAGAAGTTTACATCATAATGGTTTTCAGTAAAATGTGGAGGCTATCATTCTGTATGTCAGAATTAATCACCCAGGTACTAAGAATGAGAATAAGGTAATTCATAACGAACCTTCACTTTCAGTCACTGTAAGATAATGAAAATGCCAGGTCACATGGAAACAGATTAGTGACTTTACAGTTCTGCACTATGACCTGAGAAAAATGTTACCCAAAATTTTGTTATTTGGGACACTGAACAAGGTAGGTATGGTAAGAAACTTCAGGAAGATTTAGTTGGTGAGGATGTCTAGGATGTTTAGGGTGGGAGTAGGGTGGGGGTAGTGAGGGGAGGGTGGGGCAGTGGGGCAGTGGGATGCCAGCATAGCTCCAGGCATTCTCAGGAGGGATGGCTTGGCAGAGCCAGTTGGAGGAACCAGCAGGATCTTGGAGCTAAGTGCTAAGGGGCCGCAGCACCAGGCAAAGTAACCAGACAAGGAGCAAGCGTGCTTTTGAAAATTACATGCAACAAATTATAGTGGAGTTTGTTTGCTGGAGATGAGTTATTGGTGGGTGGTTGGGTTGTATTCTTTGTGGAGTTTGTCTGTTTTGCACATCTGGAGTGGTTTGTATTTTTTTTTTCTCTTTATTAGATATTTTCTTCATTTACATTTCACATGTTATCCAGAAATTTTCCCTTACCCTCCCGCGTCCCCGCCCTGCTCCCCTACCCACCCCCTCCCACGTAATGGCCCTGGCATTCCCCTGTTCTGGGGCATATAGAGTCTGTATGACCAAAGGGCCTCTCCTCCCAATGATGGCCAACTAGG
>LR750439.1:0-44059 GCA_902729485.2 Mus minutoides | reverse complement strand
TTTTTTAACTTCCCCCTCTTCTATTTGGTTGTTTTGGTTTTGGTGACATATTTGGTGATATGTATATCATCTTAGCTTTAGATACTGGTCAAACTTGATGCTTATTGTCAGGTGTGGTTGCTAAGGTTATACTGACTTGGCTATCTGCCAGTTTGGTCAAATTTCAAGCCTAACCATAAAGCACCAAGGCAAGCAGGAGTGTAAAATCCTGGACCATTCCTTGGATTCTGTGAACCTGCTGGGGGCACAGTACTATCAGACCTACTAATGTCTGTCTAGTGTTCAGGATGGGGGCAGAGCTGTACTTAGAACCACAGGTCTGAACTAACCTCTCAGACCACAGGAACATTGACTCCCAGTGCTACACTGACTATGCAGACCCCAAAAGTAAAATCTCCAGAGCCACACTTTACAACTGCTGTAGCCAAAGCCCAAGTCTTTCAGGGGATCCTGGCCAATTGCACCTGGATTTGCACCTTGCACTGAGTATAGGCCACTGGGGCTACAGGCACAGTCTTGTAAAAATCGGAGATCTAGACACAAGGCATTGTCTTCTCTGGATGGAGCTGAAGGCCTTGTCCTGCTCTCTGTTTCCACTAAAGCCAGAAATCTGATACTCAGTATTCTTTGGTCCAATAGAAATGGAAGCCTTCTATTGAATACAAGAATACATTTAGCAAGTAATGATTCAAGAAGTTCAATGTCAAAGGATGGAAAACAATTTACCCAGAAAATGGAAACCATAGGGAAAGGAAATTAATCTAATAACATGGCTGCTCTGGCAGGAATCACACACAAAGATAAGATCTGGCTGGAATGCAGGCATGCCACACACCTTTAATCCCTCTGGCTGGAGTACACACCTTCAATCACAAATGATAACGTCTAATTGAGGGACAGACAGAGTGAAGAATCAGAGAAAGATTTGACAGAATGACTCAGAAATTGGGATATGCCACTCACTACTTAAGAGCAGTGCAGGGACAGAGAATTCAATTAAAGTAAATTCAGTTTGGTGGGGTCAGTTGAGTGTCACTGTGCGCAGTTCAGTTCAGAGGAGAGCAGTTGAATTCATTACTGCTCAGCTTGAAGAGGAGTTTGAGCCAGAACAGCTGAGTTGAACCAGCCAGCCAGGGTTCAGAAAGAAGTAAAGAGACTGCGTTTATTTAGCAGTAAGTTTCAGAGGATGAAAGATTCTAGGCCTAGGTCAGCAGATGGAGACTGGAAGCTGAAGCTTTCAAGATCCAGGCTTGCAGAAGATCAGGTTGTAGAAGTTTCTAGGCCTAGACCTAGGGATAGTTAGAGAGAAACACTCTGGGCTCTGCCCAAGCTGTTTGCACAGCTCGGGTGTGGCTCTCATCTCATCACTCCATCTGAGGAAGTAAAAGTGACATTTACATTTACAAACAGACATGAGAGTCATTGTGTCAGATAGACACCAAGTCAAAGCTAGTTAGAGATGATAAAAGGATATGTTGGTATACTGCATTATAAATGGAGCAATTCACCAAGATGACTTGAAAATTGTAAACATTTATGCACCAAAAATCAGAGTGTCTAATTTCATCAAACAAATATTAAAGGCCACATACATCTTGGCACAATATTAGGGATGGGACTTCAATACCCCACTCTCATATTTAGCTGGGTCTTACAAACCAAAGGTAACCAAAGAAACATTGGAGCCAAAATACAATGTGGGTGAACTAGACTTATCAGATACAGAGAAATGTTACCAGCAGATAGGGAATAGACATTTTCTCAGGAGAATGAATCCTTCAAAGTTGATCAAGTTATGAGACACAAGTCAAACATTCACAAATCTAAAAATGGAGCTAATTCTTTGTATTCTATCATATTAAAATGAAATAAAAGTAAAAATTAACAAAAGAAACACAAAAAGACTAGTCATTCAAAAGATATCACAGAGAAAATTCTAAAAATGCTTAGCGACAGTGAAAATAAAAAAGACAGTCTCTCAGAACATCTGGGGCACAACCAAGGCAGCCCTAGAGTAATCCTTATGGCAATGAGTGCACCACTCAAAGATCTGAGAAATCTTAGAATTAAGAAAAATATCCCTTTACGGTGTTATAAAAAATTACACACAGTGCAACAAAAGCTTCGAGGCAGTGGAAAAGGAGGTCAAACAAGATAGTAAAGAATGTAGCAAGCTTCCACACTCCTGGATTGGCAGAATTAATCGTGTAAACATTGCTGTAACTGTGTACAGCCTAAACTCATGTGACTGTCGTTCATTTGAACCAGCTTAATGCTCATAATGCCCTCAGAATATAAATCGTCTGATACTCAGAATAAAGTTGGCTATTGCATGAGACTTTAGTCCACCTCAGTCTTTGGCTCCATTCTTCCAGGTTCAGGCCACCAACTAGAGCAATAACGATATATAACCATGAATAACCCAAACAATCCAAACAATCATAAGAAGTAAAACCATAGCTAGTGGTATCATAAATACCTGACCTCAAACTATACTACAAAGCTATAGTGACAAAGACAATCTGGATCCAGCATGAAAAATAGGCAGGAAGACTAATGTGACAGAATACAGGACCTGGAAATAAACAGACAAAGTACGGTCACCTAATTTTTGACAAAGGGGTCAAAAACACGCACTAGAAAAAAAAAGTCCCTTCAGTAAAGCATGCTTGCAAAATTGAATATTCATCTGCAGAAGAATAAAATTAGGTTAATAACTCTCACTTTGTATGAAGAAATCAATACAAAATGGACCAAAGTCCTTGGAGAAGTGGATGGGGGTCGGGGGAGAGGGAGGCGACATGGGAGAGAGGGATAGGGAGTGGAGGAATGGGAAACTGAAGTCAGGATGTAAAATAAGTAAATATAATAATAAAACAATATTTTAAAATTTTGAAATGCTAAAACTATCAGATAAAAGCCTAAGAAATAGTCTCCAAGATGCTGGGGAAGGCAAGAATTTTCTGCATAGTATAGTAGTTACTAGCCTAAGTATCAGCTGTGAGTCTACATGGAAGCAAGACGTTTCTGCACACACAGCAAAGGAAGCTGTCAGTGTCATGCACAGGCAGCCCACAGGAGGGGAGAAAAGCTCTATATGCTTCACACAGGGGACCTCCAAAAACTGCAGAAATTAAATACCAAGTGATAAGACTGTCAATCAGCAAACCAGCTAGCATACAGAGCAGACATTTTTCAAAGAAAGACAAAATGGGCAATAACCATTTAGCAAAATGTTCAACATCTCTAGACCTTCTTGTTTCTTTTTGTTTTTTAAAACTACTTTGAGGTAGATACCACCTCACCCTAGTCAGAATGGCTACCATCAAGAAATCTGACAATGGAGAAGATGTGGAGAAAGAACCTTTATTCCCTGCTGGTGGTAGTTCAAATTAATGCAGCCATCATGGATATCAGTTTGGACATTCTTCTAAAACTGCTATGGTGGTTTGAAGGACAGTGACCCCCAGAGACTCATAGAATTAAATGTCTGGCCTCCAGCACTATATGAAAGGATTCAGAGGTGTAGCCTTGTTGGAGAAAGTGTGTCACTGAGGGTGAGTTTTGAGGTCTGAGAAACCCAAGTCACACCATGTCTGCCTATGCACTGCCATGTGACCACCATCAGGGCAATGGACTGAACCTCTGAAACTGTCACAAGCCCCAGTTAAATGCTTCCCTTTGTAAGAGTTGCTGTAGTCGTGGAGACTCTTCACAGCAATGACTACAACACCTACCGTATGACCCAGTGATTCCACTCCATATCTTACCTACACAGAGACATCTGCACATCCGAGTAGAATCCTGTTCTGTGTCCTATAGCAAGGAAACGTTATCAACTTAGATGTCTGTGAACAAATGGATGGATAAAGAAACCCTAGTACATATATAAAATGAAATATTATTCATCTATAAAGAAGATTGACATCAGAATTTTCCAGGAAAACTGAACTCAGAATCAATAATATTATGGGGGGAGGGGGGGTAACACAATTTCAGAAAGAGAAAACGTGCCTGTTCTCTCTTGTATGCAGATTCCAGCATATAACACAGACATGTATTTATGGAAACATTTAAGTACAAGCATAGCATAATATTTACAATGGAGACCCCAAAATGGTCCTCTTAGGTGACAGGGCAGGATGGGAAGCAGGCAAAAGGACACAGAAGTTGTGAAAAGGAACAGAAAACTACTTGGTTTTCTAGTTTCAACTCTGGAGTGTTTGTTCTTGTTTTTATTTTTTGTTTTCTTTTTTTATAATTGATAATAAATGTGTAAAACCCCCAGGGAAGACCCATGGCTTCAGAATGACCATTCTAACCATGCAGTGTCATATTTTTATTTGTGAGTTCATTGCAGTATGATTTTCACTAAAAAACAAAAAAGAAAGAAAATGTTTTTTAAAGACAATAAAACAAAACCGTGTATCCAAACACTATTGTTTCACTTCTGAGGGAACTCCTCTAATAACATAGAAATAATGTACAGTGACAGTATAAACTATATTTGAGAACAATAGCTAAAAGTGAGTTAGGACATGAACCTTTGTTACAGGCTGTTTCAAGCATATTGCACACACACACACAACTCTACTTTTGCTGTGATTTGCTGCCCCCTCGTGGTCAACTTGAACAACTGTAAACTGATCAAAAGGAACCGAAAGCAAGAGAAACCCGGGCTATTCCTTTCAAAAGTACTAAAACTTTGGCTCTGACAAGATGGACTTCAGGGTGAGAACAGACAAGATCTCAGGGAGAAGCCATATTAGGTCCTGGATTCTTGGAACAGCTTTTCCCCCCACAGTGTTACTCCTGTCTAGTTGTAACATCCCAACTGCTGATGGCCTATGGATTTGTGTGTCAAACTACAGTAATTGTAACCATACCTCTGGGCACCATTAAAAACATCTTTAAAAGAAATAAGAGACCCCTCCTCCATCCTTATCCTGCAACAAAACACTTTGAAAATATGCCAGAATAAATAACATTTAAAAATATTAGTGGACTATAGAATAATGTCACTGAACACGAAATGACTCTCCCTTCACTTGCTGTGACTAGAGAGTGATCCTCTGAGGAATACAATTGTCCTGAGCTGAAGCATCTGCAGGCCAGTCGTCAGCTGAAGTGTACCAGCCCACAGCTCCAAGATCTCTCTCTCTCTCTCTGCCAAGCCACCCCTTCATAAAAATCAGCTAAGAGTTCGAAACTCTTATCTTCATCAGAATCAAATTCGTCTTCACTAAAGGTGCCTGCTTCAGATCTCCCGGTGTTCTGCAGACATTTCCCTCTTGAATCTAAACTGGATCCTGAATAAGCTTTCCTAAACAACTTTTCCATGGGATCCTGACACGGTTTTAAAGACGTCTCCACAAGGACTTAGGAAAGTCAAGGTAACATCCCGTCAGACAGGCTTGCTAAGCACTTTCGAGGCCAGGCGTCCGTGCAGGTGGAAGAATGCAGGGAACAGCTCCAATAAGTTCATAGTCTACTTAGGGAGGGGCCAAGTAAACAATAGCTATGTTCAGGCCAGAGAGCAGCAGGGCACCCAGGAGGGGAGAGGCTGGCCTTGGGGAGAGCCTGGCTGAAGACATTTTTTTTTTTTGAGTGCCCCCTATCAAAGAGGTTCCAGAGTAAACTGTAAGAAATGGCATTCATTTTCCAATCTGTGTGACCCCGCACACACCCTAGATGTCTCTGAGCACGTCTCTGTCACTTTTATAAGGCTTGCTTGGTTGTCTGGGGGATTTTCACTGTCTCTGGATGGTGAATCACAGGCTTTACTGAGTTTGTAACCGTTATCAGCTGACTCTGTGATGCTACCTTTTTTGCTAGTCAATGTGGGACGATTAAGAGTCCAAATGGAGAGAACTGTGTTTGGTAATGTGAGGGACTGTGACAGCCACAGATGGAAACAGAATGTTTAAAAAGGAAAGGAAAGGAAAAAGTGGTGGAAAGACAAAGAAAGGGCCGCAAGGAACCAGAGAAAGTATGCTTCTAAATGGCCGCCTACATGTGTGAGTATGCCGCTGCTGCTGCCACTAGACTCTCTCTCTCTCTCTCTCTCTCTCTCTCTCTCTCCCTCCCTCCCTCCTGCAGTGTCTGTCACTCTTTTCTTTTGCTTTCAAATAAACAGACTTGTTTTTCCTCATGTATCTCACTTAAAGGGAAAAAAGTTCAAAAGCAAATAAAGAAAAAATTAACAATAAGGATGTTTGCAAGTATATTCCTCCTGATTCTGACTCCCTGCCTGAGTCCCTGTGTATGTGTGTGTGTGTGTGTGTGTGTGTGTGTGTGTGTGTGTGTGTGTGTGTGTATCCATGTTTATATAATAAAATCATAATACACTGATAATATTAGTTATTCTCCTGAATTTACACTGGTGATCCTCACAGAGAACCTTTGAAATATCATTGTCTCTATTTCCCGGGTGAGGAAACACGAGTTTGAGAGATGAAATGCATTAGCCAAGCCTCCCCTTTGTGAATTCCAGAGCTGTTTGAAATGGCCCTCTGGCTCAGTGAGCACTCTGTTATCTACAGTCTTGTGTTTTTATCTATGCCCCTGGCTGGGTGTCATTCCTTTCTTAAATATGTGAAAACGCCCTTTAAAATCCCCATCAGCAGGCTTCTACACTCTTCACAAATGTCCTGAGGTTTAATATGTTTTATTTTTTAACTTTTATTTGTTTAGGGGGCATCTGTACCTGGACCTTTGTGTGAAGGTCAGAGGACAATGTTATGGACAAAGTTCTCTCCTATGGTGTGAGTTCTGGGAATCAAAGTTAAATAGCCAGACGTGGTGGAAGGAGTTCCTTACCACCAAGCCATCCCTCAGGTCCTGTCCATTCAGCATGCTTTTCCAACTAGGGCAGGGCTGACGACTTGGTTGACTAGGGCTATAACTTTCATACACTTGCAGAAAGGCTACACTTATCACAGAGCTACAGTACTGCACACAGCTGGTCCCCAGTACCCAGGCCTGGCAATACAAATTGCATGCTTGACCATGTGGCTGTTTCTGGCCTATTTCACCTGGGTCCCATGACCCCTCACTTGGGTCCCATGACCCCTCAAAACAGTAGTGTTTAGGAAGCTCTGTCCTGCTCTATTCTGTGCTCTGGAAAAGAGAGTCCGTCCCTACACGGCTGAGACAACGTTCTCCATCTTTTCCTGTACTTACACTTGGTACAAAGAAAGTGCCTCACCCCAACCCCCACCCCCACCCCAGAGCGCACCATTTATAGTTAGCCCTACTTCAACTTCAGCTCTCCACTGACTAACAAGAACAAAACTCATATTAATGAAACTCAGTGGAGACTTTGTTCTTCAAGTCCTAAATTTCTGTCTAGTGGCCTGAGCCAGCTAACCGAGCTTTCCGAAAACAGGAAGGCCTGGGGTTAAGCATTATCTGATCAGTCACTCCCATTCATCCCATTTCTCCACACCCAGTCTTCTCTGGCCCTGTTTCTAAACAAGGAAACTCCTTTGTGTGAGAATCAGGGGTCAAGATTTTGTAAACCAAGAAACTTCCCACTTGCAAAAGTAAGCAGCCACCTGCTGTGATGACTTCTTTTGGTTTGTTTTTATTTCATTTTATATATTTAAAAGTATTTTTAATTTGATATTTTATTTGTTTACATTTCAAATTTTATCCCCTTTCCCAGTTTCCCTCTGCAAACCCCATCCCATCTTCCATTACCCTGCTTCTATGAGGGTGTGCCCCCACCCACCCACCCACTCCAGCCTCACCTCCCTAGTATTCCTCTACACTGGGGCATCAAGCCTTCATAGGACCAAGGGCCTCCCCTTCCATTGATGCCAGGTAAGGGCCCTTCAGCTCCTGCAGTCCTTCCCCTAACTCCTCCATTGGGGTCCCTGTGCTCAGTCCAATGGTTGGCTGCAAGCATCTCTATCTGTATTGGTCAGGATCTGGCAGAGTCTCTCAGGAGACAGCTGTATCAGGCTCCTGTCAGCAAGCACTTCTTGTCATCAGCAATAGTGTCTGGGTTCGGTGTCTGCATGTGGGATAGGTTCCCAGGTGGGGCAGTCTCTGGATGGCCTTTCCTTCAGTCTCTGCTCCATTCTTTGTCCATGTATTTCCTTTAGACAGGAACAATTCTGAGTTAAAATTTTGGAGATGGGTGGGTGGCCCCATCCCTCAAGCAGGGGGCCATGCCTAACCACTAAATATGGTCTCTACAGGTTCTCACTCCCTTTGTGAAGTGTTTCAGCTAATGTCATCCTCATGCGGTCTTGGGAGGCTCTCGCTTTCCTGGCATCTGGGACTTTCTGGTTGCTACCCCAAATTCCCCATCCCCCATTGCTACGCACATCTGTTCAATTTCCTGACCCTCCTCCATGTACATCTGCTCCATGTCCTCCAATACCTGATTATATTCCCCTCCCCCTCCTCCTTTCCTCCCAAGTCCCTCCCACCATCTACTTCCTTTGATTATATTGTTCTTCATACTAATAGAACTGAAGTACCCAATTTTTCGTCTTCCTTCCTCCTGAACTTCATGTGGTCCGTGAGTTGTATCGTGGGTATTCCATGCTCTTTGCCTAGTATCTACTTATCAGTGAGTACATACAGTGTGTGTTCTTTTGTGACTGAGTTACCTTACTCAGGATGATATTTTCTAGATTCATCCATTTGTTTGTGAATTTTGTGAAGTCATCGTTTTTCATAGCTGAGTAGTACTCCATTGTAGTAGTACCACATTTTCTCTATCCATTCCTCTGGTGAGGGACATCTGGATTCTTTCCAGCTTCTGTTTATTATAAATATGGCTGCTATGAACATAGTGGAGCATGTGTCCTTATTACATGTTGGAGCATCTTCTGGGTGTATGCCCAGGAGTGGTATTGCTATGTCCAATTTTCTGAGGAACCGACAGACTGATTTTCAGAGTGGTTGTACAATCTTGCAATCCCACCAGTAATGGAGGAGTGTTCCTCTTTGTCCACATCCTCACCAACATCTGATGTTACCTGAGTTTTAGCCATTCTAATTGGTATGAGGTGGAATCTCAGGGTCATTTTGATTTGCATTTCCCTGATGACCAAAGATGTTGAAGAACATTTCTTTAGGTGCTTCTTGGCCATTCTAGTTTCCTCAGTTGAGAATTCTCTGTTTAGCTCTGTTCCCCATTTTTTTGATAGGGTTGTTTGGCTCTCTGGAGTCTAACTTCTTGAGTTCTTTGTATATATTGGATATTAGCCCCATATTGGATGTAGGGTTGGTAAAGATACTTTCCTAATCTGTTGGTTGCCATTCTGTCCTGTTGACAGTGTCCTTTACCTTACAAAAGCTTCGCAATTTTATGAGATCCCATTTGTCAATTCTTGATCTTAGACCATAAGCTATTGGTGTTCTGTTCAGGAAATTTTCCCCTGTGCCCCTCCCTGTATACGAGACTTTATCTTCAATTAGATTCAGTGTATCTGGTTTTATGTGGAGGTCCTTGATCTACTTGGACTTGAGCTTTGTATAGGGAGATAAGAATGGATCAATTTACATTCTTCTACATGCTGACTGCCAGTTGAATCAGCACCCTTTGTTGAATATGCTGTCTTTTTTCCACTGGATGGTTTTAGCTTTTTTTGTCAAAGATCAAATGACCATAGGTGTGTGGATTCATTTCTGGGTCTTCAATTCTATTCCATTGATCTAGCTGTCTATCTCTGTACCAATACCATGCAGTTTTTTATCATGATTGTTCTGTAGTACAGCTTGAGATCAGGTATGGCGATTCTCCCAGAAGTTCCTTTATTGTGGAGAATAGTTTTGGATATCCTGGGTTTTTTTCTTATTCCAAATGAATTTGAGAATTGCTTTTTTTTGTTTGTTTTTGTTTTTCAATAAAGGTTTTCTATGTATAGCCCTGGCTGTCCTAGAACTCACTCTGTAGACCTGGCTGCCCTCAAATTCAGAAATCTGCCGGCCTCTGCCTCCTGAGTGCTGGGATTAAAGGTATACGCCACCACACCCTGCCACCACACCCTCTGAGAATTTCTCTTTTTAACTCTATGAAGAATTGAGTTCGAATTTTGATGGAGATTGCATTGTATCTGTAGATTGCTTTTGGCAAGATGGCCATTTTTACTATATATACCTACATATATATCATATATACATATATCATATGTTTGTGTGTATATATATATACACACAAACATATATCATAATTAAAACTCCAATGCTGAAGAAATTCAGAGAATAAAAAAATCAGTAAAGATTCAATTTTTAAATTTTTTTAAATCAAAAACATCTTATTATCCACTAATTTCCATAACCAAACCCAAGGGTATTCTTTGATTTCAAAAGCACCAAGGAAGGGAAGAGACAGGGAGCAACAGTAAACACCTCCCCCACCCCCTCACATGCCTCTGGATTCTGCCTCCAGTTTGGTGATTTAATAACCCTAATCTAGATGCCCCTAATCTAGGTGGCTGAGCATGGATTTGGGGGTTCTACCATGGTGTGTCCTTTCCTTCTTTCTATTCTGGCCTCTGTCCCCTTCATCCTTTTCCTCTTCCCCTAGAAGTACTGTAAAATCTTAGCATGGCTGTTTTCTTAGGTTCCTATGTTTAAGAAAGGTGCACTAACACTTCTCTGGGTTGTCTCTTCTCAGATTTTGGTAATATTTCTAGTGTAGCCCTTAAATTGTCTTTTTCTAAAGACTAAAGTGAGAAAAGAATTTGGAAGAATGCTCAGAGGAGACCCAGGCCAGGGAAAGTTGGATATTAAAAAAGAAGATAAAACAACAACAACAACAACAACAACAACAAAACAAAACAGTTAAGACAGCATGCTCAGGGGCTGATCAGAAGGATAGGTGGGTAACAGGGCTTGCTGCAAGGATCTCAGTTCAGAACCACAGCACCCACATCAAAAACCACACACAGCTATGTGCCCCTTCACCCCAGCTTTGGGGAGGTAGAGACACATGGATTTCCCCCCACCCCACCCTAGGATTCACTGATCATCTAGTATAGCTCAAATGGTGAGTACCAGGTTCAGTGAGACATTGCCTCAAAAAATAAAGTGAAGAGCAATTAAAAAAGGACAAATGGATGCCTACCTTTATCTTCTACGCATGCCTTCATGGACACCCTCATAGGTGGATGGGCGGGCACACCACACACACACACACACACACACGCACACACACACACACACACACACGATACCCCACACAGAATCCAGATACAGCTGGAGACTAGTTTTGACCAAAACCCAGAAACTCTCTGGAGCAAGAACAGAGCCACAGAATTAGCTCAACTGAAAGCCTGGGATCTGATGTTAGCCAATACAAATAAAGAGAATAAGTTACTAGAAGATTTGGCAATCTTAAGTGTGTATTCACTTTGTCAAGCAGATTCAAAACACCCGAGGTAGATTGTGATAGATCAAGAAGGGAAGCAAACAGATTCACTTATGGCCAGAAACTTCAACATTCTTCACTTAGTAACCGAGGAATCAAGTATTAAGAAAAATCAGTTAAATCCGCCCCAAATAATACTAACCAAGGCCAAAGTAGAGTGGGTAGTGGAACCACAACATACAGACTCTGAATGTGGCAGCTATTCTTGGAGGGACAATTCTCCAGAGAAGTCAGCTGTAATTTGTTCCTAGTTGCGGGCTGCTTTTACTCTTTTATACCTGTTTATTTTATTGGATGTAAGGGTTTGGCCTGCATTCATGTCTGTGTATGGTGTGAATGTCTTGTGCACTCAGGGGTTGGAAGGAGGCGTCAGATCCCCTGGAAGTGACGTCACCGCTGATTTTGAGCTGCTTTATAGGTGCTATATAGATCTGAGCATAAGTCCTCTGTAAGAGCATCAAATGCTCTCAACCACTGAGCCATCTCTCCAGCCCCTTGTGCTTTGTGTTTTGTTTTGTTTTTGATTGTTTATTTAATTAAAAGACAGATCACAACAAATTCTGCTCTCAAGAAACCTTTGAGAAAAACTTAATTATGCAGAGAGGCAATTTTAGGCCAAATTCATTTCAATTTAATATTTCCTAGTCATTAAGGATCAGTTACCATGGTGATTAACGGGAATCTAGTTGTTCTATCATTAGTAACGATTGCATGAAATGTCTTTTAGTATCTGAGAGAGAACACAAAGTGATTGTGTCAGACTTGCAAATGTTCTCATTCTCTTTAATGAAGAGATGGTTCTGGAACCTCTGATTCATGTCTGTCTGCGCATCCATGTGGTTCCCATGTGTCATGTCTGCACATCTGTGAAGTCTCTTCTCTTTCTGTCTCTTTCACCTGAAGGAGATGACACACGACATGCGTGAGGGAAACTGAGCTGGATTATAAACTTGATTTTACACAAAGAACTAAAAGGAAGGAAGAAGTGGGCAGTATAAAGACTGTAAAAAGACTGTATAAATGTAGTATATAAAACAAACGCATTTCCCCTTAAATAACCCAAAAAGATTAATGACTTCTAAAAATTAATATTGGGTTTTTGAAAGTGCAATATGTGAAAATAGCAAAGAACTAAAGACTGGAGAAGGGGAGGCCCTAAGGCTCTTAAGGCTCTTTGTTTAAAGGAAATAGAGATAAGCTTTTTGAAACTATATAAATTTTTATAAGCACATATAGTAATTTAATAGTAGAAATAAAAAGTGTTTTGTACTTTGTTTTTTCTTTTATACCCCCTCTTTTTTGTGTGTGTATGTGCATGTTTGTTTTCTGAGACAAGGTTTCTCTGTGTAGCCCTGGCTGCTTTGGAACTCACTGTGTAGACAGGCGGACCTTGAACTCAGAGATCTGCCTGTCTCTGTCTCCACATGCTGGAATTAAAGGCATGAACCACCATGCCTTCTTTTTCACAAAATAAAATTCAAAAAGAAAGAAAATAAGGAAAAATAAATGAAAAACAAGTGAATCAAACAGAAAACAACCAGGAAGATGTTATAATCCAAATCCATGGATGAATTTACCAGAGGACAGTCTGTATCTGCCAATTAAAAGATAAGGGTTAAAGACAGAAGTCAAGAAAAGACTTTACACTATCTATAGACTGCTCACTTTAAATGGGGAAAAGGCTAAAATAAAAGCAAACCTCAGCTGAATGAAAGCTAAAGAAGCTAAGTAAAGAGAACCTTAGGTGTATACACACACACACACACACACACACACACACACACATACACATACACACACAAGCATACACATACACACACACATACACACACACACATACACACACACATATATACACACACATACACACACACATACACACACACACATACACACACACCCATATATACACACACATACACACACACATATACACACACACACACATACACACACACACACACACACACATCTCCATGGCAGAGTGGTAAAACAGCAATTCATCAAAAGACAGAGCCAAACTACGTGGGCATACATATACTTTCTGGTCTTAGAAACCTGTAAAGTATATTCTGACTGACACAGAAGGAAAAGTAGAGAAAATGCAAAATCAGTTGGAGACTTTGACCCTTGTTTCTTAGTAATTGATGCGAGGAGTAGGCAGGAAACTCAGTAAATTCCTCAAATACTTGACCCACCTTGAGCTCACTGATGTTTGTAAACCACTCCTTTTGATGGCAATTGGTTTTTACTTTAAAAGTTTTATTTTTATGTGTGTGTGTGTGCACACCACTCAATCCCTCAATCCCATTTCTAGATAATTAATCAAATTTTAAAAAAACCTGTATTCTGGTATTTATAGACATTTTATTGATAACAAGTGCAAACTACAAGTAGCCATCTGGCAATAATAATAAGCTATGTCATACCCAGACAGTCAGCCAGAAAAGAGCTCAGTATTGATTCCTACAACAATGTGGAAATATTGTAAGTGCATTGTGCTAAGTAAAACAAGGTACTTTAACTGTGAGACCCTGTACTCCAGCTTTGTATCGATGTCAATGGTGCGGGGTCAGAGCTACAGATCTGCCCTCGCACCCTGGGCAGCCTCAGGGGTAGCTTTAATCTCTTAGGGAACTTGACTCAGGTTAAACTTGGATTTGTGGCTTTGATACAGAAAAGCGTTTCTGGCTAGCTAGTTTGAAACTGAGCTGAAGAGTTTAGAAAAAATATGAAGAAAGAAGCTTAGGTGAGGAGAAAAGTCTCACCTGAGAGCATGCGCGTAGGCTTATGTCAGAAATCACACGGTAAGACGTATCCTAGTGCGGATACTCGTTGCTGTAGGCGCTTTGAGATTCACTCTCAGTATATCACCATTTAGGGGGTCGGGGAGCTGGTTCTCAAGCTATATCTGAAAAAGTGCTACAAACAAAGCCCCCCCCTTTAATGTGTGAGATCTCTGTGGATCTAGAGACTCCTTGTATGGAATTGCAATCTGATAAACTAAACTCAGAAACCGCTAGTGTTGCACAGGTGTTAGGACCGTCTTCTTTCTGTAAATCGTGTTTCTGGGGAGATTCCTAGAAAACAGCGCATTTACTGCTAGGAAGGGAGAGATTCTGTGCAATTGTTGGCTGTGCTGGATGCTTGCTTCACTGGTGCTAAATTCAATTTGGTTCCTGGGTAAGGAGTGCCTTATTCTCCTCAAGTCCCCATACAGTGCTTTATCTTTCTATCTGCCTTATCAGGAACAGAAGGTATCCTCGCTGTCCAGGCTAGAGGAGAAGGCATATTGGTTTAAAAGCAGCAGAAGGAAATGTTTAGGACAATGGCAATGTTCTGACCCATACGGAAACATGCATTGTGTGCTTGTCAAAAAATACTTTTAATTATATATTATTATATACCCCCATTCAAATAACAAAAAGAAAAATCAGCCTCTTTGAAACTAAATCAATACCTCAGGAAGGAATGCAAACCTACAACAAACTAAAGTACTGCAGCAGGTGGGGCAAAGAGCTAACCTTGATAAGATTTGGGAAGGTTGTTTGGGCTCAAATTCTCTATGGCCCAAAAGAATTGTCTATGGGCACCATATGACAGATTTTACTTTTGTCACATGTGTACGAGCCACTGACCCTGAAGCAACCTTTACATTACACAAACAAACTCTAGCTCAAGCCAGATAGGTTCTTCCTTGTTAGAGAAAGAAACCTACAAAATCACAGGACAGCTCGGGTGAAGCATGGGCTGCCACCTTTCAGTAAGACTGGCTCAAACTCCTGTGTGCAGATACAGAGAAAGGAGATGGAATTATAAGTATGTGTATACAGAGATGCTTACAGAACATATTTGTTTCCTACCTTTATCTATCTCCAAGGGAATCCATTACAATAACAGTAGGCTCTCTGGTCTTGGTTTCTAAGTATTTTTTTACCAATTAAAAAGGACAGATATTTATATTAAAATCAACAGGTATAGAGCTAGCATAAAATTAAAAGTTAAAGGTAAGTCTGGGGGGGCTGGTGAGATGGCTCAGCGGGTAAGAGCACCCTACTGCTCTTCCGAAGGTGATGAGTTCAAATCCCAGCAACCACATGGTGGCTTATAACCACCCGTAGTAAGATCTGACACCCTCCTCTGGTGCGTCTGAAGTCAGCTATAGTGTACTTATGAATAATAATAAATGAATCCTTGGCCGGGTGTGGTGGCTCACGCCTTTAATCTCAGCACTCGGGAGGCAGAGGCAGGCAGATTTCTGAGTTCGAGGTCAGCCTGGTCTACAAAGCGAGTTCCAGGACATCCAGTCTCGAAAAACCAAAAAAAAAAAAAAAAAAAAAAAAAAGAATCCTTTGACCGGAGAGAGCAGGGACTGAGCAAGTGGGACCGTCGGGGCCGACCGGAGCGAGCGGGGCAGACCAGAGAAAGCAGGGTTGACCAGAACAAGGGGGCGGGGGGAAGGTAAGTCTGGAGCATCTTGAATCAACAATTGTGAAGTAAAATTAGAAGACCTGCCAAATGGACAAAGTAGCCTATGGAAGAGAACTCACAGTGGGCTGGGGTGGTCTCAAGCTCAGGCAGTAGAATGCTTGCCACACAAGCACGAGGAGCGGAGTTTGAATCTTCGGCACCAGCACCTGCATAGAAAGGTAGGTGTCACAGCAGCCCTTGCTTGTCCTCAGCACTGAGGAGGATCCTTGGAGCATGCTGGTCACCATCCTCGCTGGACCAAGGTGCTGTAGGCTCAATAAGAGACATTGTTTCAAAGCATTAAGTGCAGAACAATCAAGAAAGATACTCAGGAAGGACTTCTCTCTCCACATAAATACACATATATGGGCGTGCACATGTAGCCCCCATGAACATGTACATACAGACAAATCCAAAATGATGGAACAATGAAGAGATAACTGAATTAAAAGGACAAACCATAAAATAAAGGTCCATAAACAATGTTTATATAATAGATGATTAAGAAATAAATCTGGGAGTAGTGACAAAGTCCTCCTTATATGTGCATAGACAGAAGTAGAAAGCCAGCTCTAGGAAAATAAGCCCAAGAGTCTTGCTGGATGCTGCTCAAAATTCACTGATTAAATTTTGAATTGATTTACAAAACATTAAGGAAATATAAAATACATGCACTATCTCAAAATGTTTCTCCCAAAAGATTGGTTACTTAGTGTTATGTTTTCAGTTTAGTCCCATAAACTTTTGTTACTCTTGTTCACAATGGTGTTTGAAACATTGTTTCACTATGTACTCCAGGCTGGCCTCAAACTCATAGCAATTCTCCTGCCTCACCCTCCCGGGTACTGAGATTTCATGTATATGCCCAGGCCATAAACTTAATATTCTAAATATGGAGTTCAAATCTACTCCTCTTGTTTTTAAGAAGGCATGGGATGCTTCTGTACTTTTACATGGAAATGAAAATCTTCCTTTGCCAATCGGGGGAACTCACACACCATTATAACCTAGAGACTGAAGCTGCCATCACTAGCAGGTCATGCCCATGTCCACTCCATCTGAGGTGACATAACATGGAGAGAAGGCCACTTTCTCTGTGGCTTCCTTTCCAAACACCTCTGATCCTGTCCATTTGCATAACCCATCAGAGAAAGGCAAGCTGAGATGTATTATGCAGAAGTCTTGACTTTAAAAGTGTCGAGGTCATGACAAAGAAAAACAGAAATAGTCACAGATGGGAGGAGACAAAGGAAACACTGTAAAAAACACAGTGAAGATTCCTAGGTCAGTTCCCAGAACAAGCAGACCAGACGTTAGTATAACTGTTGAACTGAAGTCAGTGGTTTAATTGATGCTACAGTATAAAGGTTCACTGCTTATTCTTGACAAATGTCATACAAGTTGCTACCTTTAAGCATCTGAATGAGCTTCATATATGAAATCTGCAGAATCTTTAGGCAGCCTTCTAAACATCTTTCTACATCATTTATTTATTTATTGTGTGTGCATCGGGCAAACATGAGTTTAGAAGGCATTGGGTCACTTCTCTTCTTGTACCAAATGAAAACTGGGGATTGAACTCACATTGCCAGGCTTGATGGCAAAAGCCTTTACTTATAAAACCTTTTCCCTGCCCCTGGTCAATCTGTCTGTCTGTCTATCAATTGATTGCAAGGCCTTACTCTATAGCTCATTCTGGTCTCTAGCTTTCTAGGTAAGTCAAGTGGGTCTCAAATTCACAGCAATCTTGCCCCAACCTCCAGAGTTCTGGGATTTCAGGCATGAGCTATCATGCTCAACTTGCAACTTTCCTATGACTAAAATTATTCTAAAATTAAAAATAAACACAGAAATATTAAAATGAGGAAGTAGAAAGGGGAGATGATAAAGATAACTCTGTGAGCCAAGGGCAGTAATAAGAAAACCTCCAGTGTGTGGCCATGTTGTTGCCAAGAGGGAGGTAGGAGCAGAGGTTGAAGTTCCTTAAAGCAATGTGTTAAGGTACCCGGGAAGCCGGGATCCAAAGCATGTGATCCTTTGATGTATTGTGATTCAACAATGTAGTGTCTGAACTGAGGTACCTTTAAGAGTGAACGGGTTGTTTAGCAGACAGGATACTGGGACCAAAACTTAAAGTGGGACTGTCTGAAGCAAAGTAGACATGATCAATCCTGATCTGTAAGAAAAAGAAGCTTAGATATAATTTTGGTAGTTTACCATGATAAAAGATTTAAGCTTAATTTTGAAAGCAGTGTTTTCTATAATGTACATTGAAACCTCTTTTAAGAGTTTCTATTGCTGTGAAATAAAACATTATTACCAAAAGCAGATTGGCCTGATTGGGCAAAGATCTTTACCAATCCTAAATCCGATAGGGGACTAATATCTAATACATAGAAAGAACTCAAGAAGTTGGACTTCAGAAAACCAAATAACCCTTTTTAAAAATAGGGTACAGAGTTAAACAAAGAATTCTCAACTGAAGAATACCGAATGGCTGAGAAGCACCTAAAACAATGTTCAGCATCCTTAATCATCAGGGAAATGCAAATCAAAACAACCCTGAGATTCCACCTCACACCAGTCAGAAAGGCTAAGATCAAAAACTCAGGTGACAGCAGATGCTGGCGACGATGTGGAGAAAGAGGAACAATCCTCCATTGCTGGTGGGATTGCAAGCTGGTACAACCACTTTGGAAATCATTTTGGCTGTTCCTCAGAAAATTGGACATAGTTCTACCGGAAGATCCAGCAATACCACTCCTAGACATATACCCAGAAGATGCTTCAACTTATAGTAAGAACACATGTTCCACTATGTTCATAGTAGTCTTATTTATAATACTAAGAAGCTATAAAGAACCCAGATGTCTCTCAACAGAGGAATGGATACAGAAAATGTGGTACATTTACACATTGGAGTACTACACAGCTATTAAAAACAATGAATTTCTTAGGCAAATGGATGGATCTGGAGGATATCATCTTAAGTGAGGTAACCCAATCACAAAAGAACACACATGATATGCACTCACTGATAATCGGATATTAGCCCAGAAGCTCAGAATACCCAAGATACAATTTGCAAAACACATGAAACTCAAGAAGAAGGAAGACCAAAGTATGGACACTTCAATGCTTCTTAGAAGGGGGAACAAAATACCCATGGAAGGAGTTACAGAAACAAAGTTAGTAGTAGAGACTGAAGGCATGACCATCCAGAAATTGTCCCACCTGGGGATCCATCACATAAACAACCACCAAACCCAACACTATTGCAGATGCCATCAAAAGCTTGCTGACAGAAGCTTGATATCACTGTCTCCTGAGAGGCTCTGCCAGTGCCTGGCAAATACAGAAGTGGATGCTCACAATCATCCATAGGACAGAACACAAAGTCCTCAATGAAGGAGCTAAAGAAAGTACCCAAGAACCTGAAGGTGTTTGCAGCCTCCTGGGAGGAACAACAGTATGAACTAACCAGTATCCCCAGAGCTCCTTGGGACTAAACTACCAAGCAAAGAAAACACATGGAGGGACTCATGGCTCTAGCTGCATATGTAGCAGAGGATGGCCTAGTCGGTCATCAATGAGAGGAGAGGACCTAGGTCCTGTGAAGGTTCTATGCCCCAGTATAGAGGAATGCCAGGTCCAAGGAAGCAAAAGTAGGTGGGTTGGTGAGCAGGGGAAGGGGGGAGGAGATAGGGGATTTGGGGAGGGAAAACTAGGAAAGGGTAAATAAAGAAAGTATTAAAATAATTATAATAATTATAATAAAGCAGGTTGGCAAGGAAAGGGTTAAATTCATCTAATAACTTTTACTCCATAATCCAGGGAAGTCAAGGTAGAGACTCAAGGCAGGAACTTGGAGGCAAAAACTGAAGCAGAGGCCATGGAACAATGCTGTGTCCTGCCTTGCTCCTCATGGCTCGCTCATCCGGCATGCTAATGTAATCCAGTATCAACAGCGCAGATGTGGCACCCTACCCAGTGAGCTCTGCCTTCCCCATATCAATCACTAATCAAAGAAATGCCCCACAGGCTTGCCCTAAATCCAGTCTGACAGGGGCGTTTTCTCAATTGATGTTTCCTTTCCCCAAACAATTCCAGCTTTTCTAAAGATGACATAAAGCTAGCCAGCACAAATGTATTCTCCAATATTAAATGTAAAATTATTGATAATGGAATATTTTCAGAAATGTTGGATCAAATAAAGCCATACCTGTTTCTTTACTGAGCCACTTTTCGTGGTCTCTGATATATAAATGGGCAATGTGCTCTTTCATCTTCAAAATGTCATATGTTGCTCAAGCGTTTCTCTGTAGACCAATTCCCAGCTTCCTTCACCTACCATTAAAGTTCCACCCTCTCACTGCTGGGCATTTCCATCCTGAAGTAGCTTACTTTGGGGTTTATGGCTATCAGCAGTCATGAAGTGTTGGTTTCAGGGTCAGGCTGCCAGCACGTGAGTAGCTGCTATGGTGATAAGAAAATGGAGCAGAACTGAATTGGTCACTTTCATTGCTACTGGGGCAGACAGGGAATAGGCAATGAGAACAAAAAGAAGAAGGCCCGTGGAAACTGTTTTTAAAAGTAATGACAAACAAAACAAGCAAACAACAACCAGGTTTGCTGTGTCTCCTAAGGTTTATGTGTTAAAGATGGAATTCACCTTGTAATAGGCCTTTGAGCATGCCTGTGGGAGACTGTCTTGATTTGATTAAGAGAGGTGGGAAGACTTGTCCACTGTGGGTGACACCATTCCCTAAGCTGAAATCCTGGACGGGAGAGGTGAAAGTGAGGAGGGCACAGGCATTTGACAGTCCCTGCCACTACTGCCACTAGACCA
The DNA here is from genome assembly GCA_902729485.2 of Mus minutoides. NCBI lineage: Eukaryota > Metazoa > Chordata > Mammalia > Rodentia > Muridae > Mus > Mus minutoides. The sequence continues at coordinate 23,351 of LR750439.1, read as the reverse complement.
CACTGTGACCAGCTGTCTCATGTTCCTGATGCTGCTACTTCTTTGTCATGATGGATTGTAACTCAAAATCGTGAGTCAAAATAAAACTCTCCTTTAATTTGCTTTTGCCACAGTATCATAGAGTCACAGGAAAAATAATTAAGATAATGTGCTAATGTTACTTAAAGGAGACCTAGGGATTAGGAAAGGTCATGAGGACATTAGCAGCTTTGAAGACTGCTGTCTTGTTATATGCTTCTTTAAACCTCAAAATGTCATATGTTTCATATTAAGTGTAAAAACAGTCATAATGAAATATATTCAGAAATGTTGGATCAAATAAAGCCATGCTCATTTCTTTATTGAGTCATTAAATAGCCACTAAATAATAAAATGTAGTACTACAATTGTCAGGAATTTCTTTGGGATCCATTTACTCTCTGAGCCTCTACGTTTAGAAGAATATTACACTTAATTTTTCTCTTTGAATTCAAATGACTAGGAAGGAATCCAATTATTATACCTTTTTAAAAATGACAACTTGGATCAATCTCAAAATTTGATTTGGAATGCCCAGCTTTGGTCCAGTATAGCCAGTGACTAGTAGGACAACCTAGAGGTCTCTGAGTCCAAAGCCCCTCTTTACCCAGCCCAAGATGCTAGCAAAAGTGATAGGGAAGGGCATATGGAAAGCATATCGGGTCCATTTCACAAATCCTCTCTTTAGCTCTCCATATCCAGTTGTTGTACAAATCTTCTTAAATATTTGTCACATTAACCCCTTCTCCATCTTGTTTGCCTTAGTGGGGCCTTTCAACATCTCCAGCCCCAATGAAGTTCTTTATGGAGGCCTGCTATTGTTACGTTATGGGTATGTTATTGTTACATTATGGGCATGTTACTGTTAGATTATGGGCACGCTATTGTTACATTATGAGCATGATACTGTTACATTATGGGCATGCTACTGTTACATTATGGGCACGCTATTGTTACATTATTGCCTTTCTTCTCTGTAGTATTTCCCTTTAATTTTCTTTACTTCTCCCAGACTTTCCTTTGTGGCAGGGAGTAAGAGTACTTAGTACCTTTTCTCAAAATCTTGTAGTAGCTCAACTCCCATCAGTCAGTTAACGTGAGACAGAGGCTATTTGCTTTAAGAATCTCATTTGCATTTCTAGGGTCTTGACTTTTGAGTTCATGCACCATGATTTATCCAAGTAAAATAAACATTTACACATTATAAGTTATAGTATACACATTAAAATAAACATGCACACTCCTTCTTTGGCTGGAATATTCCTTTCCATGTTGTCTTCCAGTGAAACTTTTATATAACTTTCAAAATTTTTGTTCCTGTTTTCACTTCAAAAAGCACTCCTGACACTCCAGGGAGGCTCTCACCTTTTGGGTTACGCTATGCTCTGTATAAATCTCCATCCCAGCACGTGGTGTCATGTGGAGGGTACCACGGCCACATAGAAAAACACCATACTCTACTCGATTTTGAAATCTGTGGTGCAAGGCTTGATAGTTGCTACAGGACAGAACCTCAGCAGACATTAGTTGTCTGGGTCCGCTGGCAGGATTATGAGGAAACAGAACCAGATTTTCTAAAAGGGACTCTGTAGCTTTAACAGCTAACATGACTTTCTATTACAGAGGCCATTGCCTTGTCAAAGAATGATTTTTTTAAAAAATAAAACAATTTTGAAAAAGGCAGAGATTTCAAAGAAAAACTTGAATTCCCTCTGTATCTTGGGAAACATACAGTGTCACTATGATGAGCTAATACTTCTAAAAGTTCACAGTGGAGATGATAGGTAGAACTCAGGGGTAGATCAACTACCTGAAATGTGAGGCCTTGGGTTTGATCCCTAGTTCCTCAAAACAAAACCACAAACTACCGGGGACAATGATACAGGTCTGTACTCTGAACAGTGATGCAGGTTGCAAGTTCAAGGTCTGCCGGGGTTACAGAGTGAGTTCAAGGTTAATATCTGGGTAACCTGTGGAGACTTTGTTTCAAAAACAAAAAACGCTGGAGATAGAGGTCAGGGTGAAGGTTTCTCACGTCCAAGGACCTTGGTTCAATTTCCAGTGTTGGACAAAATAGCAAACCCCAACAGTTCACAATGGCCTTAGCTCAATCACATGACTTTAAATGAGTACATGTACTTTGATCCACTAGGTGGATCCTACTGAGAAGATGCCGTGTTTGAGTCTGATCTAAGTCATCTACGTATCCTTGCAGGTTTAAAACCACCAACATACAGTTTGCTCAGTGGTTCTGATTCACAATAGTCTGGATCCCCCCCCCCCTTGCTCAGTGGTTCTGATTCACAATAGTCTGGATTCCCCCCCCCCCCACCTCCACTTGAATTCTACAGCACTTTTGGTATCATGTGTTTTCATGCTCTTTCCAGAAATAACTCCATCTTAATTATAGGCAAAACCAAGGCAATCTATTCTAATTAATTTGGCAAAATATTTTTTTCACATGAACAACTGATGTTTCTCATCCGAGAGTCACATGTTTGAAGAGTTATTGTTGGAACAGCCTGCGCTCTTAAAGCCTGGGAAGGCCCCTTGGTCATACAGACTCTATATGCCCCAGAACAGGGGAATGCCAGGGCCATTATGTGGGAGAGGGTGGGTAGGGGAGCAGGGCGGGGACACGGGAGGGTAAGGGAAAATTTTCTGGATAACATGTGAAATGTAAATGAAGAAAATATCTAATAAAGAGAGGAAAAAAAAAGTCAAAAAAAAAAAAAAAGCCTGGGAAAACCACATCCTGTATTTCAAGGATTCGATACCAACTGTGAGCCAGGAAAATATTTTATCAAGAGGGCATTGGGAGATGATCCTTCATTTATCCTTTCGGGGGTTTAGCTAGGATTGCCTTGACATTTTTGCAGTGACATTTAAAAAATGGAGTTGTCAAGTCTACCACAGAGGGTTAGGAAACAGAACCTTCAAAAGCCGATAGTGCTCCCTCAGTCCAGGGAGGATGGCACCACCGAATAAAGAACACAGCTCTTCTCTATTGGATTGCTTCCTCTTGTCTTGCCCATAGACATCACTTTGTCACCCATCAGAGCTTGGATCCCCAGCAATTTTGCCAGTCCCTCCAAGCTTCAGCTGTCCCTGGCCAATGGGAGAGACGCAAGCCCCGCCTCCTCCTTCCTGGGGCTGTGCCCCGAGCATGCGCAGTGGGCGTGCTCGCGCCGCCGCCCATCAGCTGAGACCGGCTGCGCCAGGCAGTGGGCCCCCGGGTGACAGCGGCTGGAGGTGGCGGAGGAAGCCGGAGAGGTCAGGGTAAGAGGAGACTGCAGAGGCGGGGGGGCCGGGAGGAGCACCCCAGAACTGCAGCTCTCTAGTGCTTGGTTTGGGGGGCGCAGAGCGGGGCTCCCCAGGGCCCAGGGCCAGCGCCTCCCTCTCGTGCTCCCACGCCCCGCGACTGACTCGGGGACGCGACGTGCGAGTACCGGGGCGCGCGGCAATGGAGCCTCGGGGACGGAATCCGACCGCCAGATCCTGGCAGGGGACGACAGTGTTCCCATTCTCTGTCAACTTCCCCTCCCGAAGGACAGAAAGGGAAACGCGATGGGCCCTGGTCATCTGGCCACAGGTTCGTTCCGCGGCCCAGCGCGTTTGCTGGGTTGTTGGCCTTACTCACACAAGCTAACTTTCTCTGACCTACCTTGTGCACGTTTTCAATTGATTTATCCACCAAGACACATAACAAGGTATTTCGAGAATTCGCATATGTTTTCTAGATTAAATTCAGACCAGAAAAAAAAAAAAAAGCTTGGACGAGGGTGGGAAGAGGAAGCTTTACAGTCAAATGCTAATTTTTCCTTATAGCTTTTAAAAATATGCTTGCGTTTTATATGCATATATCAATTTTTGATTGCTTTAGATCTTGCCTTTTGTCAGGAATTATTATTTACAAGTTTTCCACAATCAGGAAAATAAAAGGTATTAACTGTGAAACACTGATTTGGTCCTGTTGGAGGTAGGCATTTCTTTTAGGTATACTATGAGCTGCAGTGAGCAGAGATTGCTAACACTGTTAACTTGTGTCTTGTGGTGCGGATGGGCCTTCGGCTTTGCATGCTTCTTCCGAAGTTGGCCCCCAGGCTTGTGACTAGTTAAGAATGAGGCTGTAGTTTCCCAGTGCCTGGGGAAGTTAATATAACACAGTATTAACTCACTGACCTCTGGGTTCTTTTCCTTCAGCTAGCTCACTTCTTGTGCTGCTCCCAATTAACAGTCGCTTCTAATTCTGATTATTATCCCAAGTACATCCATACGCTGCTGGTAGAAAATTATGAATAATTATGTTGAGCTATATGCCACTCAATGGTGTGTGCACAAGGCCCTGGTTCAGTTCCCAGTACTGCAGTGAAATATTACTGCTATGTCTCCTAGTACTGCTAGATAAAACTCCCACAGATAAGTCTGTATGGATTTTTCTCTGGTTCAGTGTAACTTGAAATATTAATGTGTGAGGCTGTGGAGAAAAAAAATCTTGGTTAATTAAGTTGAAACCAAACAGTGTAGTGTTTGCATTGATGAAGGAGCTGGGCAGATATGCACTTGTGGACCGAATACTCATATGGAAGATTGAGCACCCTCGTGTTCATTGATTGTCTCCTATGACTCCTCTCCTCTTTGTTTTATGATTTGAAAACAAAGAATGTGAATGCTCCCATCTTCTAAGTATGATGCATGGCTTGAAGTAGAAGTTACATTGACAGAGAGATTTCTATGCCACAGTAGAGACTTCTCATTTCAGACCGGGCAACTCTAGTGTGTGATCACACCTTACCGAGACATGGAGCTAGTCGTCAAAGGGGGTGGGTGTGTATCATGGGAAGGGCCATCTAGAGATAGAAAAGCGACACTGAGACAAGCCCATGTAAGCCTGAAACAGTGTTTTAGAAATGTTAATATTTACTCTCAGGCTGGGCATGTGTTCATAGGAAATCCATACACTTGTTCATTCAGACTTACAACATTTATTCAGGACCTTCTTTGTAGCCAAGTACTTAGAGAATAGACCAAGTCCGAGATTTACACTCCCCCCCCACACCACACACACACACACACAAACACCAAACACCACACACACACCCCACATACACCAAACACACACATACACACCACACACACACCATACACACATACCACACACACACAAACACACACATATACACACCACACATACACACCACACACGCATACACACCACACACACACACACACACACACACACAAACATACATACTACACACACATACACATACCTCACACACACACACCACACACACACACACCACATACACCACACACACACACACCATACACACATACCACACACACAGACACACATACACACCACACATATACTCCACACACACATACACACATCACACATACACACCACACACACCACACATATATACCACACACACACACAAACATACACACCACACACACTGCACACACATACACACATACCACACACACACCACACACACACATACAACACACACATCAAAACCCTGGGGAACAAGGAGGAGGAAGCTCGTATTTTATGCTGGTCTTCATGATTAAGAAAGTGAAACTGGCCATTTGATTTGAGCAGGCTAAATTTTAAGCCAGTTTCTACTCAGGGGACGTCTTCAAGATTCTCCAGCATGTCCATTAGTAACTACAGGGTAGTATTTTACATTCAAGAGCCTGTATCAAAATCCCCTCTGTTCCTTTTTAAATTGTCCTTTCCACACAGTCTTGAGACAGCTCTCACCGTGGGTGTTACTTTTTGACTCTCCCGTCTCCTCTTTCACCTTAGTGTTTATATATCTTCATAAAAAGATAATTACTGAGCTGTTGAGTTAAACCCTGTCCAATAGAACTTTCCGTGGGAGATAGAAGTGAATATGTGAGCTGTCCCAGCTGCTGGCCACTGGCCACATACAGTTTCTGAGCACTTGAAAGGTGGCTGGGTGACTTTCATCTACCTTAGTTCATTTTGATAGTTGTGTGTCAGTAGCAGCTGCTCTGCAGGCAGTGCAGGGGCACATGAGGAGCGATGTAATTATTTTGAGCAAACACTAGGACACTAATATTTTGTGTATTGCAGCTCAAGCTAGGCACTGCAGATGGTTATAAAGCACAAACATTTTATAAGCATAGAATTAATTAGCTCATTTGTAAAAACAGACTTCAGAGCCATTTATCAATAACTTTCTATGAACATGTATGTTTATTTCTTGCCAGCAAAGGTAGCCATTGTTCCACTCGTTTTGTGTTTTATCTGAAGAACCAACTCTTATCTTTTAAACGTCATCATAGCTGAACAGGACAGAAAGGGAGAGTGCCACTCAGTAGCGTTACCTCCATCCAGGCTTGTTTCCTTGATGTAAAGAAATTTCCCCTGGGCCTACAGCAAGGTGGCAAGTTTGGTTGTGTAGTTGGCCAGGTTCACCTGGGCTAAGTTGTTCTACAGAAGCAATAGGGTTTAGTCTGGTGTTTGTGACAATGTGGGCTCCCAGGTTTACTTTCAGAGTTTAAATCCTCTGTTCATCTCAGCCATGCCTCCGTTTCTTTGTGAAAAGCTACAGTAGCAGTTATGCCTCCTGCAGAGGCTTTCGACAATGAGAGGCACAGCCATCAACGTCACCACGTGCAGGAAATATTCGGCCCTTTCTCAGATTCCTGTTCACACACCACTTGAGACAGACCCACAGTGGTCATCTCTGTACCCCTTCTCTGGTAAACTGCACACAGATGAAAAGGGGAAGCTCTTAGAATGGATGAAGCTCATGTGTTTCGCCAACAGCTGCATCCTCCTGTTTGCTTGGGTACAGGGATGAGAACAGCAGGCTGTGCTTGTGACTGTCTGACTTAAATTATGGGAAGAAAAAAACCCTTTAAAAGAAAGCACTGAGAAGCTTTGGACTATATGTGTATGAATTTTGAGAAGAGAAAGCTGGAATCCTTTGCAAGAATTAACAGTATTTCTGATGTTATTCTCTGTATGAGGGGTGTAGGTTCAAGTCAGTTTGTGGCTGTATGCCTCTGATGAGAGGCCACAGGTGCAGGAGTACATCACACCTGTCCTCTATGTACAGTAGCAAAGCACTTGGTCCCATTATCTTATTTTGATCCTGGCAGGAGGCCCAGATGCCCAAGGTAGAGATTTCTGGTTGCCAGTTATCCTGGCAACTGAACAGTCAGGTGATGAGTTCTAGTAACTTCAAAGATATAGGAGAAAGGGAGGGAGGGAGGGAGAGAGAGAGGAGGGCGAGGGAGAGAGAGAACATTAAAGGTGTCTTTTGTAGGTAGAGATGCTAGACTTATTTGTGCCCATGGTTACAGGAAAGGTTACTCACAGGGCATTGGTGTAAACTAACAGTACTTTTGGAAGCCTGACTGATAGAAAGATGCCACTGAGCCAAGAGAAATATTATTTGCCAATAAAAGGCATTGAGGTATTCACAGCTCGTACAAGGATCTTGAAAATACACGAAGGACAAACAAGTCAGTCACAGAGAAAACACACACACACACACACACACACACATATATATATAAAACATGTGATTCCACTCATGTGAAACATCTAGACTAGAGAAACATACTAAGTGGATTAATGGTTCCGAGGGCTGAAAGGTTGGGGACAAACAGGAGATGAAAAATGATGGGAAAGAACTTTCTTCTCAGAGTTATATGTATTAAAGTCACACGTTGATTATCACAGACCTTTGTTATCACATTAAAAACCATTGGATTATATGATTCGAATGGTTGCTGCTGTATGGTATATGAATTATATCTTAATAAAGATCGGTTTTAAAAGGATGGGGCTAGCAAAATGGCTCAGCAGGTAAGAGCACTTGTTCTTCAGCCTGATGACCTGAGGTTAATCTCCAGGGCACACATGGTGGTAGGGGACAAACAGCTCTTGAAAGTTGTTCTTTGGATGTGATAGGATGTTTCTGGGAGGGAGGGAAACTGGGATAACATTTGAAGTGTAAATAAAGAACATAGCCAATAAAAGAGAGAGAGAAAGAGAGAGAGAGAGAGAGAGAGAGGGAGGGAGGGAGGGAGGGAGGGAGAGAGAGAGAGAGAGAGAGAGAGAGAGAGAGAGAGAGAGAAAAGAAATTGTTCTTTGGTCTTGATGCACTCACAGTAGAATGTGTGTGACACACACACACATACACACACACACACACACACACACACACACACACACACTGAATGTTCAAAAATTTAAAGCTATAATTGGATTGTAGACTGCATAGAATGTCGTCAGGGAAGTTGACTCTCCAGGCTGAAGCTGATGTTGAGCTCTAAGTCCTTATGCCAAGGCAACCCCTGTGCTGAGATTGCAGGTAAAAAACTTGACACCTAGCTTTTCAGAATATATGCCTTACTCAGTCTGGCCCAGCTCTCTCCATGGCTGCAGTCCTAACTCATTGCTTGCTGGAAGGAAGGCAGCTTATTCCTGCTACACTGCCATTGGGGGCCAGCTGTTAGTTACGTTTTTGACTTTGCTTTTAAGTTGGTTGAGTCTATATCCTCGACCTGGTTCATGTAGAGCCAGGACGGGGAAGGGGGGAGGGGGGAGTAGAGAAGGCACCAGAGCTCCTGAGACTGTCTGATGTCCCGGGACATCCCATAATGCACAGAACCTGCTGTATCAGCTGCTCTGTCTCCTCCCAGCACTGTCTCCCGGTGCCTTCCCTGCACTTGGGGTCTTTGTAGATTCAACCCAACATTGCATCAAAAATCTCATTTAACTGTACCATGGTAGAACATACACATGTGTTCCTCTTTAGCATACATACACACGTGTTCCTCTTTAGCATATTCCCTAAGCAGTGCACTGTAACAGCTATGTACATAGCCTGAGACTTGAGCAGAGTCAGAGGTTAGTAACCCTGTACCCTTATCTATTGGAAATCTCAGTGGTTTTTTATTGGATTATGGTCAGACTAGACATGTGCTCCTCTGAGGTGTTTATTCCCGGTGTTAGCAAGCATGGGTAACTTTGGCATCTGAACCCTGGGCTGAAATCTCACCTTCATCAATGGATGGTTTGGGTACTTTGGGTCAGTTACTTGATCATCGTGAGCCACAGTTCGCTCAAAAGAACAGAAGAAGGGGACTTTAAAGAGGAGGTTGTGATGTTACATTAGACAGCCAGTGTGAAGTATTTCCATTTCACAGATGTGTATAAATGTGAGGTCACTCCTCTATTCCCTTTTGGGGTTGCCTCCCATTGATACCAGCTGTGAATCATTTGTTCCAGAGATGGCCACAAACTCCCCCTTCCTTTGATAAATAATATTTACCTTTTCCACATGGTCTAGATCTGTCAGATTTGTCTTCCCATCTAAGCCTTTGATTTCCGTCTTAATCATACCTAAATATACAATGTATATGTTTGTTTTATAAATGCTTTCTAGAAAATAGCAGTAATAATTTTCCTTTTTCAAACCTATAATATCCTAGGTGTATAATTTGGGAAATGTACACAAATAACTTTAAGAATGTAATTTACATTTATGTTCTTTTAGGTGACTCCTGGAAATCCAGATAGCCTACTTGCATCTGATGAAATCAGCCAGCCAGCCAACCAGCCATGTCTTACACTCCGGGGATTGGTGGGGACCCTGCCCAGCTGGCGCAACGCATCTCCTCTAACATCCAAAAGATCACACAATGCTGTGAGTTCAGTTTCAAATTGACTTCATTGCTGTTCTCAATTCTTACTTGAAGTTGGTGGTAGTTGATAAAATACAATTAAGGGAAGAGGGAGGGAGGAACATTATAAGAACACAAATCAAGTAGCTAAAAGGTTTCAGAGTAAATATGGAGGTAGTTTAATAGAGGGGCAGAGTGCTACCAAGGCCTGAGTTGCAGTGTTTTTTAGTGAGATAAAGATTATAGGTCGGCGTTTTTATTTCCTCTAAGGCCATCTGGATATTGACGGTGAAGTCTGTTGGCTTAGTCTCATAGGTTAAGATGCAGTGAGCACTACTTAGAGCTCAAAAGATTGACATTTATTAGGGATAAAATCTGAGTAGATAGTGCTCAGACTAATTTTGTACTTGTGAATATGCAGTATGAAATGAAAAGAGGCAGGAAAGACATAAGTAGGTGTTTAAGGTTTTGGTTGTTATTGTTGTTGAACAAAATACGCACAGAATGATAGGCTATAAAGGAATACGTTATTTAGCCACAGTTTTGGAGACAAAAACACAGCTCAGCATCTTGGCTTCTGATGATGACCTCTGGACAGGGAAGGGAAGCTGGAGAATGAGGAAAGGTGCCAACACTCACCATAATTACTGTCACCTTCATGAAGACCAGTCTAGTTCCAAGACCTAGAAATGTATTGATCATCTCTTAGTGGCACTCTAACATGCTGACCCTGACCCTGACCCTGACCCTGACCCTGACCCTGACCCTGACCCTAACCAACCCTAACCCTAACGCACTTTGGGAATCAAGCCTCAGCATGACATTTAAACTGTGGCAGGATGGGACACTTGAATCTGTCGAGAGAAGTATTATAGAAGATGGTGTAGATTCTCTTATTACAGAGACAGCAAACCAACAGAGCAGATGTGACATTTACCCCTCAGCACATACACATGTACATGTATATTCATATGCATACAGATTTAGGTTTGTAATTCCTGAATTACAGATAATCACACACTCTAGAATACTGTAGCCTTCTTTCTGTTGGTGCTTTGACTTTAAGACATTGCCAGATTCTATTTTATTTCCTTTTGGAGACCTGGTCTCACTAAGTGTCACTGGCCCAGAACTTGCTATGCAGACCAGGCCGACCTCAAACTCAACAAAGATCCACCTGTGTCTGCCTCTGGAGTGCTGGGAATAAAGACAACACTGTATGTGCCCCCAGAACTTTCTGACTGCATGTTAATTCGCTTTATCCATCAGCCTTACCAATACGCTAACACACTACCAAAATGCAAAATGTCTTCAAGCAATCTTACCATATTTTAAATTTAATCATTGGCCTCTCAATAATAGTCTACCCAAATGATTTAAATGAGATGCCACTGTACTTTGAAGGCAAAGGAAATAAAGCTACAATATAGATGGTTCTAGAAGGTGCTGGTATCTACTCTGATTTGGAGTAGTATTTTCTCTGGCTACCGTCTGGGGAGCCAGGAAAGAGTAGCATTGAGCGTCATGCTGTTCATGGCTGGCAGCTGAGAGAGCTCCATCAAGACAGAGATTCTAGCATCTTGTCCTCCTGGCTGCAGATTACTCTCATCTCCCCATGGCTCCCTTGCTGCTGGTTGTGTGTCCCCATGACTCCCTTGCTGCTGGTTGTGTGTGTGTGTGTGTGCAGCTGATTGGCCTCGACTGAGTGTGATCACTTGTGTGGAATTTAAGGGAACTTACTGTTCAGTTTACACATGTGGAAATCCAGTTGTTCTGCAAGAAAGGATGCCAAAGTAGACTAGGGTCTCTTGGTTTCTACTTTTAAACAGTGCCTGGAGTTCAGGAGGCTGAGGAGTGACTGTACCACTGTGAGATTAGAGATGTGGTAAGCAGCAGACATAGTAGAGGAGACAGTGGCAGCGTGAAGTGGAAGGAGGAAAGGGCCAGTTTAAATCAAGCCCTGCTAACTAAGAGAGAGATCGGTTGTTCCAGCCAGATAAGATAATCTGAGCCAAGCTTCAACACTACAGTATGGATGACAGCTAAATAAACAACCTAATAATTACCTATAGCAATAGTGGATTGTGTAGAGGGCTTCCCCCAACTATCCCATGTCCAGGATTCTTAAGATGGGACCAAGCTGAGCCTCATTGTTCAGGCCTTTAATTCCTGATACTCAGAAGGCTAAGGCAAGAAGATTACAAGCTCAAGGCTTCCCTGGGCTACTGAGAAACTTTAAGGCCAGCTTGTGTAACTTAGTGAGATCCCTGTCTCAAAATAATAAGCAAAAAGAGGGCTAGAGATATAGTTCAGTAATAGGACCCTTGGCTAACATGTACATGGCCCTAGATTCAATATAATTAAAATAGTTTTTAATGAAGACTGAGGTCATTAAGGAAGGTCCAGTCACTATCTTCAGATATGCAAAGTACTGTCCATTGGGGCTACCACACAAGTTCAAAGCTACTGGGATTTAGGCCCCAAACTAAAGTGGGGAGGGGGTATTGTTGACTACAAATAGTGGTCAGATGATTCCCAGGTCATTTATTCAGAAATTTACACATTGTGAGGATAGTTCAGATGAGGTGCCCTTTAATTGTGGTATTCTGGTTTGCCACATTCCACAGTAGTTCTTTGTGCATCTATTACATATTAGATTCCTTTTCAGAGAATGTGAACGTAGCCCTAAATAAATCTATAGGGTCCTATCTTCATGTGGCTTACCGTTGAAAGCAGTGTGTGGAATGACAGTTAAAAGCAGCACAGACCCCTGTGAGGAGAAGACAGACTGAAAGTGATGTGGAAGCAGCTGGGTGCTTTGCTGCTTAGATGAGCCCTGGATACAGGAGGAGAGAGGCCAGGTGGAGAGAGCTACCATGGCAAGTCACAAGAAGGGGATTGCAGCAGTAAACACCGCAGAGCAGTCTAGAGCTTGAGTTGCTCAGAAGAGGAGAACAAAAAAGCCACAGTGCACAGTACTTGAGGCTAGAGTGGCCAGAGGGGAAATCAGGGGGCCCTAAAGGTTTGTCTGTGCTGTGGAGAGTTTAGATTTCACTGTACAAGGCAGTGGAAATCACCGACGAAAGCTTAAGAAGAGACACAGTCAGATCTGCACTTTGAGAGGATCACTCGGTTGCTACTTACAGAACAGACATTAGGAGAGTGAGGAGCATATATTGAGAGAGACTTTGTCATGTATCAGTGGGAAAGAGAGATGTGAAGAGAGCCAGAGTCAGGAGGACTTGCAGGTGCGTGTGGGTGGGCCTGGAAGGGAAGGGGCGGAGCCTGTGCACACAGTGCAGGAGCAGGTGGTGGCAAGTATGAACTGGGTGAGACAGACTATACCCAGGACCAGTTGGGGAGGATTTTGTTTCTTCGGGTAAATGTTTTTATTTTTACAAGAGTTCCAGAGAAAGTACATCACCCCTGGATCACTTCACCTTTAGTCAAGTAAAATTTGAAATGTCTTTTGGGCATCTACATGGAGATACCAGACAGTTGAGATACATGGAAATTGGGATGATCATAGCACAACTGGTACTTAAAACCTTGAATCTGAGTTAAGCCCAAAAGATTAGGAGACAGGGATTGAGATGTAAAAACTCTGGACATCAAGAAGAAAGAAGCAGAGGCCAGCCTGGTCTACAAAGTGAGTTCCAGGACAGCCAGGGCTATAAAGAGAAACCCTGTCTCAAAAAACCAAAAAAAAAAAAAAAAAAAAAAAAAAGAAGCATGGAGAGTTTGAGTGACCAGAGAACAGAGGACGAAGAACAAAATCCAGAGGGAAATAAGATACATATTTATTTTCAAGACAGGGTTTCTTTGTATCCTGAAACTTGCTCTGTAGACCAGACACCAGACTGGGTTTGAACTCACAGAGATCTTTCTGCTTCTGCATCCTGAGCACCAGGATTTAAAGTGTGTGACGCCACCACTACCACCAGCAGCCCTGGCTCTCTCTTTTCACTTTCAGTGTCTGTCTTACCTCAGGTCCTTTCCTGGATAAACAAAACAAGTCACTTTCCCTGCCTTCTCCTGGTTCATTGCCCAGGATTCCAGACCTGAGTCACCACCGCCGTCGAAAGATTACGGTCTGAGCAGGAGCTGCAGTTTTCCCCTAGAAAAGGGAAAACTCTAAAATTGTATAATTGTAAAAGAAAAATCTTTCAAGACCAGAGAGGACTGGAAATGTACAATTTAGAGCAGCGGTTCTCGACATGTGGCCCACGCCCCTTTGAGGGGTCAAACAAACCTTTCACAGGAATTGTCTAAGAGTATTGAAAATGGAGATATGTGGATTAGGATTCATAACAGTAGCAAAAGTTCCAGTAATGAATTAGCAATGAAATAATGTTATAGGTGGGAGTTACCCCCACAACTGCATTAAATGTTGCAGTGTTGGTAAAGTTGAGAACCACTGCTCTAGAGAACAGCTTGCCTTTCAACTACTCTGCAAGGTAAGGCAAATGTGTTGTGGGGACTGGGCTGTGTGCAGTCTGCTTCTGAGTATGTCTGCCTTTAAGTGCAATATGAAAGCATCAGAGAAGGAAAGGGAGGGAAGAGACTCGCGTGTGTGGCTTGAGCAGCTGATACAGCGCCGTGTCAGCCAGGAGGAGGATTGGTTGGCTGATGCAAGCTTGACTTTGTGACCAGCACTGCTGTGCATGTTTCCTGATTCTAGCGTCCAGTGTCTGAATGAAAGAGGTTTAGAGAGAAACCAAGTGGCTGGTAGAAATGTAGCCTACCACTCTGATACAAGCTGCGTCGAAACCTGTGGAAGTGAAAGGCAGAAGTGCGAAATCTCACTTCTCCTTTCCCGGTCTGAAGACGCTATTAATATAGAAGGGTGGACGGGATAGGGCTCTGCACCGTAGGTAAGTTCTTCCTTTGAAGTCTGTGATCTAGCAGAAGACCTGATTTTATAAATGGGTCTAGGGAGGATAAGTAAGGTAGCTAAGGTAAGGTAAGGTAAGGTAGTAAGGTAAGGTCTTGATCAAGCAGAACACAAGGCTTCCTGGGACTGCAAAGAGAAAGGATTACATTCCTGCTAGCCTTGATCAGATAAATAAAGGCCGGCATGAATATTAAGTCTTGCAGTTTATTTTCTTCCCAGACAGAAAACAACAGTTTGTTGTTTGTTTTTTTAATTAGAGGAAGTCAAGAATAACCAGCAGCAAGAATATAAATTTGTCTTCTTTTACCAGTATTCTGACCCTTCTATTTTGCACAGCCTAAGAGAGATGAATCTTTTTTCCCCCTGAGGTAGTGGGTGTTGAATTGAGGACCTCATACCTGTGAGGCAAGTCCCCTTTCGCTGAACTGTGTCTCCAGAATCCTCGGCTCTGAAACAGTGTTTTAAAGTCCAGTGGATTTGCTGTTAAATCACTTCTTACCGAAAGGGATCTACACTGTTATAAATCTGTTTCAATAGTAACCATTTATACTATGGCAGTTATAGAATATTTAGCTAAGTGTAATATTTACATATATGTAACAGGTATGTGCTGCATGTTGTAGATATTTACTTACATCGAAGCAGCAATCTAACAAGTCAAGATGGAGCAAACTAGAACTCGATGGGTCTCCTTGCTAATCTAATACGGAAGGTTAAACCAACCTAGCGGATCTTTTCATCCCTTGGTGTAAGCTGCTGATTGTAAGCAGAGCTGGTAAGACATCTGTGCTGCCAGCCCTCCTTCCTGTGCCTGTGTGCTAAGGCCATGCTTTCTGTCCCAGGCCTGATAGCACGGCTAGTTCTTCTTAGCTCAAGGTTTCTGACTGCTGTTCCCAGAAGCTCTCCTAGGTCTAGGTCTCAGCATACATCTCCGAAATGATATTTTCTCAAAGCTTGAGTTCATGTTCAAAAGTAGCATTTTTATTAAAATATCCGGAATTGGGATATCCAACCATTCCCTCCTGCCATTCTTAGTCAAGTGCTACCTGTGATGGAGAAGGTCAGTGACTGTTTGTGGGCTGAGAAGGCCATTTTTACATGGACCGTGCATACTTCTTCCCAAAGACCCCCCATAGACAAATGTGTGTAGAACACACAGAGGGAACTTGTATTTTTGAAGAGCAGAAGAAATGTACTGAGATCTTCAGCGTAACGTTTTGTATCCTTAAGAGCTGGCTTACGTTTATTTCTAAGTAGTGCAGGTGAGGAGTGTGCAGCCCAGCGACTGTGTGCAGATGCTGTGCAGATCACAGTGCATTCTGAGCCCAGAGCCCGCCCAGAGCCCTTCTCCGGCTTAGGCGTCCTCCTTGCCCACCACTGAGCATCTTCAGCACCACTAATCAATTTACCTGATTCTTAAGCTTCATCTCATCGAGTCAATAATGTGTGTGTGTGTGTGTGTGTGTGTCTGTGTGTCTGTGTGTCTCTCTGTGTGTGTGTTGAGCTATACTCTCGACTCTATGGGACTCATCTGTGTGGAATAGGTGGTTTATTTTCCTTTGTAGTAAGTAGTCCTTATTCAGACATTTATACCAGTTTACTTTAATACTGTTGGCAGACATTCAAAGTCTTTTCCAGTGTTTTTGTTTTGTTTTGCTTTGTTTCTGTGCTTTACTGTTGATGCTGCTTCTGTTCCTGGGTTGGTGGATCTTAGGGCTTGTGAGTGGTCTGCATTAGTAGAAACAAGAAAACCTCCTGAAGTGCTTGCTTCCTCCAGCCAGAGCTGACATAGCTCCAAATCCTTGCCAACAAGAACAGCTTAATCCATTTCAGCAACATTCTTATCTCATATTGGCTTAATTTGCATTGCTAATGTGAGTCGGGTTTTTGTGAACATAGCTGTTGGGAAATTCAGTGAACATAGAACTTTCTGTAATTCAGCAAGCTGTGTGTGTGTGTGTGTGTGTGTGTGTGTGTGTGTGTGCGCGCGCGCGCGCGCGCGTGCACACACACGCATGCACACATGCACACTGGATTATAATCTCTTTCAATATTATAAAACCAAATCTCAGCCAGAGTTCCAAGGACTCCTGAAAACTCTCCTATCGTGTGCAGGTTTTAGTGTTAAGAGGCCATTTGTCATGGGACTTATGCATTATTTACAGAGTTCCATAATAGAAGCAGCCATTTGTAAGAGCTACTAGAGAAGTGATCTTCAACCTTCCTAATACTGTGACCCTTTAATTTCTTTTGTTGTGGTGACCCCCCCAGCCATAAAATTACTTCCCTGCTACTTGATAACTGTAATTTTGCTACTGTTATGAATCATAATATAAATATCTGATATACAGGATATCTGATCTGTCATCCCCACACGGATCACAACCTGCAGATTGAGAACCACTAGGCTAGAGTACCACCAGAATTACGAGGTACTTTCTGATACTAGAAGATGGGAGTTATTGACATAAATGTTTCAAGAGTCATCCATGCAGTGAATTTCTGAATTAAGAATTGAAGAAAATTAATAAATAGAATTGAGAACAGTTAACTGTGAAACAAACAAACAAAAAAATCCATACATAGTTGTTCTAGTTAACTCTCTGCCATTAATGGGTAGTTACAAACCCAGGGTCAAACAGATGAGCCTAGTTACATTCTGTGGGACCAAACAAAAATGAATGGGTGTGGGAAGATTTGTACAGAAGTGTGGCTGGCAAGGCCAAAGGGAAGGGGAAGGGGAAGAGGAAGGGGAAGGGGAAGAGAGAACAGCCATAGTGATTATAAACGTGTGAGATTGCCAAAGAATAACGTTTCCAATAAGAAAATTCTGACATTTAAATATTCTTTGTTTTTAAGGAGAATCTAAGGTGGCTAAGAACTTTCTGTAAACAAACTAATCAAATACATTTGTAACAAAATCTTCTTGTTGTGGGGCTGGAGAGGGTGGGATTCAGTCCTCAGCATCTACAAGGTGACTTATAAATATCTGTAACTCCAGTTCCAAGGGGTGTGACACCCTCATCTGCCCACCCTGGGCACACGGTACACATACACACACATACATACATACATACATACATACATACATACATACATACATGCATACATACAAGCTAAACATTCGTACACACAAAATAAACAGCAAATAACTGGAAAAAGAAAAAAAAATCTTCCCATCAGAATTTGAGTATAGACATTTCTGCTAAAGCTTGCATAATAATATTAAATGTGCTTTTCTGTGTATGTGTTTTCTGGACCTCTCTGGGATGATACTTGGTAAAAGCTGAGCCTTTGCTATAAATGTTAGAAGAAGATAACAGAAGCATGTTTTATGTTGAATCATCTGTCTATCTGTCTCTCTCTCTCTCTCTCTCTCTCTCTCTCTCTCTCTCTCTCATCATGTATCTCCTATAGATTCAACTATCACAGGAAACGTAATCTTGATGGAACTTTAAAAGACCCACATTGCAGTTCAGTAACTATTCTAACTTCACACTCGCTGTCCCTGTTTGTTACTAAGAATCTCTGTTTAGCTCCCTGCCCTGTAAGGTTCTGAGGACTCTGAAATGCAGTGAGAAGTTTCTATAAAAGTCTAGGTTCTTAAGTTGGAGTGGTTCTGGGAGGAACGGAGGGAGTAAGTCTAGTCAAAATTCATTGTCGGAAATCCACAAAGAATCAATAAAAATATTTTTTAAAATATAGGTCATCTTGTTGTTGTAGGAGGAAATGTGTTCTGGTCTAGTGAAGAGACACTCATTTTTGCCTCTGAACACATGACTGCACAAAAGAGAAGCGAATATCTTGACTTTTCTCTTTGGCACCAGAGCAGCTTTTCTTTAAAAAGGACTCCAGTCCCAAGAAGGGAGCAGATCTGCTGTCACATTTGAAAATAGATAACTGAGATTTTTACTCCCTTGAGTACCAACAGTTCTGGTATTATAATTTTCTCATGCCCAAACTGCTGACACAGTCCAGATATAGGCAGGAGAATATTTCTTATCAAAGGGAATCTCAGTGAGAAGGGCAATTCTTTTCTATGGGGACTTGTCCTACAGAGTAGAGAGTGGCTGCTCTTTGAGGTGGGAGTGTACTCTTCTTTCTTATACACCATTCTTAATCAGTGGCTAAGGTGCTTCCTGGAACTCTCTCTCTCTCTTCCCTGTCTGTGAATCATCTGTTGAATTATGCCCTGAGCATGAACGCTCTTCCCTTTGGTTTCTATCCTACCTTGTGATCTGGGACACTTCCCTGCCTGGATCCAGTCGAAGTGCACAGAAGTACACAGAAGTACACACCCCGCTGTCCCTTCTCTCCCTTTGTGGCCACCAGGTCCACACTATTCTCACTACTTCAGAGGACAGCAGCCTCCACATTGTCCTCTCTGCCCCCTTTCTTGTCCTCTTATCTTCTCCACAGTGACAACAAGGCAGATTTTTAAAACATAAGCACATGTCACACCCATATTTAAACTCTTATGTGACTTTTTTGGCTCTTGCAAGGAAGTGTGGGCCTTATGCTGTTGACACCCCCATCCAACCTGCCTCCCCCAATGTCCACCTCAGGTTCTTCCTGAAGCTTCTTGGCGTGATCCTTTCATACCTCAGGGCCTTTGAACCTGCTTTTCTTTCAGATAGCTCCTTTTGGGTATCCAGGTGACCTCAGTACATTTATCTAAGTGATGTCTTATTTGTTTATTCTCTAATCATTTTCTCATCATCTTGCTTTCATTTCATAATGCCTTTTATCAGAAAAATCAAAGTTTAATTACTATTTTTCCCCTGTGTTCCCCATTAAAATGTTAATCTTTGAGAGGAAGGTTTGAATACTTGTCAACAAAATATTTATACAAAAATTTAAGAACATGAGGTTATAATATGCAAAGGTTTTTTTTTTTTTAATTTATGATTTACCTTTTCTCCTGCATCTGCTAGCTTCATGTTTTTCATTAGTGGATATTACATCAATATATTAACCATCCTTTATTCATGAAAATTTTATCTGAAGACTGAATGTTTGTTTATGAGCTGGGGCACCTATCCTTTTTCCAGAATGCATGCTTAGAGATCTACATGGATAAAGTGATGCCATCTATATGCCAGCATCCCCATGGGAACACAACAGGCTACAAAATAATTACAGTTACTCTTAGCCTTGTTTACCATGAACATAGTCTATGCCCAGAGATTGGTCGGATCACAGTGTTGCTTCTCTTTTATGAAATTACAGTTTGTGGTTAGTTGGGCAATGGCCCCACATGTATTTGGTTGCTTGAGGCTGACTAGTTTTGTTTCCTGGAATTATTTTGACAATACTTCTCATCTCTTTGACTTCTTTATGAAATTCCTTGCTTGTTTGTTCTGTAGCCGTTCCTGGGCAGCAGTTTTCATTACAGAGTAACTGCCCTGCATGTGTATACCAAACAGAGTTCCTTTTTTAAAAGTAGTTGATACTTTTAGTTACTTTGGAAGAGTTCACATAGGACACGAACTGTGTTCTGCTTTGGTATATTTATTGTCTATATATAGTCTTCCCTCAATGGTATAGTTACCAAGATCAGTGAAGAAACCATGGCTGAGGTAAGGTGTTAGTGATGTGAGTTGTGACCACTTAACTTCTGGGTGGGGGGAGGGTTGTCTTCCTCCCCTTTAAAGTCAAGAGAGCACCCACAGACATCACTGGGGGCTGCTTGTAGCCCATGAACCACTGTTCTCCGCTTAGGAGTGTGAGAGCCATTCGGAAGTCCTACTGAGCTTGTTTACTAGAGAACTCAGTGTTACCTTTCTGCTGGCACAGGTGGGAAGCAGCTCCACAGGGAACATCCTGCGATCTTAGTTACATTGTCTTTCTGGAAGCTCTTTGGTGTTTGCTGTTTTGAGAGTGATTCCTCCTGTGTGGCCTTTGATGGTCTTGAATTTGTAATCCATCAGCTTCCAGAGTGCTAAGATTATAGCACATGCAATTGTGACTGCTGTCTTAATCGAGTATTTTATTTTTTAATTTTTAAAATTTTGTGTGTGCATGGTATGTATATGATTTGTGTGTATGTGTGTGTGTGTGTCTATATTTAAGTATGTAAGTACAGTTGTATGTCCCATAGTGTAGAGGTAAAAGGACAACTACCTCAGAAAGTAGTCCTTGCCTTCCAGCTCACTTAGGACAGTGTTTATGCTGTGTTGTATAGACCAGGCTAGTTGCCCAGTGAACTTGTGTAGAGCCTCCTGTCTCAGCCTCCCACCCTGGCGTAGGAGCACCGGGGACTATAGATGCATGATACTCTGCTTGCTGTGTACGCATGTGTTCTAGCGATCTGAATTCAGGGTCTCAAGCCTGTGTGGCAAACATTTTACCCACGAAGCCATCTCCCTAAACTTAATCTAGAAAGTTAAAGCTCTCTCTTTAAAATTGAATGAATATTCTGGTTCTGTAGGAGGACCAGCAGTCTTAATTAATCTGGACCCCCAAGATATCTCAAACAGTGGACCACCAAACAGACAGCATATACCAGCTGATATGAGGCCCCCAACACACATAGGATAGAGGACTGCAGGGTCTGTGTTCATTCAGAGATGATGTATCTAACCCTCAAGAGACTGGAGGCCACAGGGAGTTTAGAGGTCAGGTGGGATGGGGGATGGGGGCATCCACATGGAAACAGTGGGGTTGGGGAGGAGGTGTGGGATGTGGAGCAGTCAGAGTGTGGATGGGGAGGTGTGAAAATTGAATTACAAATAACATAAAATTAAAATAAATAAATACAAAAAAACCCAAAAAATTAAAATGGTATATTCTATACCTAAAATTAACTATTGTGTATTTTTTAAATGTTCTTATCTAGATCTTATCATCAAGTCAGTCAGACGAAAATTTAGTTTTGGAACGTTTAAGTCACTTGCTCAGGTTTACACAATTGTGGGGAGGTTTGTGTCAGATCTCGGGAGACTCTGATTGGTAATATAGTATGCATTTAGATTATGTCATCTTGTATGAGAGTGTAACTTGTGTGTCTGTGCAACTTGTCCCTATCTATGAAGTATCTGTGGTGTGTTAGAGAGTCTGGATGCTAGAACTCTGCCAGTGAGTACAACAGCGATGTTTGCATCTGTAGAGTGAACCTCAGAGAGAAAAGGATATGGTGAAGAAGTGAGTCAAAAGGAAAGACTGAGTGAAACAACAGCAATAGCAAAAGCATACCGTGTGCCCATACAAGGGGTACTCATCACTGAAACAATTTGTAGAATGAGTCTAGCAGGATCTGGGAATGTTTTGAATGGGGAAAGCCATAGAGTGAGCTGTTCAGATGGCAGCTCCCTTGAGTTATTAGAGGTGAGGAGGGGCCAGTCCCAGTGTAGATAGCCCTTCACCACACTTAGAACTAGGGTTGGGACAGAGGTTCACAGTGGCAGTGCAGAGACAGAGGGAGCATGGTTGGACATGTGTCAGAGATAGTTAAGCTGGCAGATGTGTGTATGAGATAGCAGATGAGATAGGTTGTGGAGTGTGCATTCAGTCAGATGGTCATGGAAGAGGAAGGTGAGAAGAGGCAGGGCTGGCGCCGAGGAGGCACGCAAAGTCGGCATGCTAGGGGGAGGTGGATGCACAGGATGGCTGTAAGTGAGGAGCCCAGCATGGCGCTGGAGCTGGGGAGGAGGTGCAGCAGCTTGTGTGTTGAAATCAACAGGATTTAAGGCAGGAGTCTGGGCAAGCAAGATAAGAGTGAGCCAAGAGCTGCGGCTATCAAAAGAGCCGAGTGTGGCAGAGAAACCAGAATATGTCAGACTGCCCTGGATGGAGGAGATGATTTTGGCGCTTTCTGCACATCGGTTCTTTCTGGTACCCCACTTGCCTCCAGACCTCATCTTGGAATTTGCCTTTCTCTTGTTCCCCCAGTGGTCCTCACTTTTTAACCTTTTTAGTGTTTATCACTTAGCTAGGTCTCCTAGTTCTCTTGTGACCTTCCTTTTCATGTTTTAGGATCTTTTGTGTAATCAAAGTGCTTCTTCGACATTCTGTGGGCTGACTTTGATTTTCTAGGCAGCAGGTTGGCCTGTGGAAAAGAAAGGAACCATTTCCCCACCCTGCTCAAGAACTTTGTTCTAGTTTGTGCCTCTGTCCCCGTGCTTAAGTCCTTCCTCCTTTGCCTCTCAGGATTAGAGGATTTGCTTCAGTCTTGATCACTCTGTCATATAAGTGTCCCAAGATACTAGACAGCTCTTTCCAAGCTGCCCCTCTCCCTTTAGAGAATACTTCGCCGTCCATTTATGTTCAGATCTCCTCAACCCTCCTGCCTTGGCTGCCTGCCCAGGACTTTACTGCCCAGCAAGATCCAGCAAGTCTGGATCTCCCTCTTTCTTCCTCCTCCTCTTTCAAGTTGAAACTTCATTGTGTTGCATGTCTACCTTGAACATGTGGGCTAAAGACAATGGTTACAATGGTTCCAGAGTGACTTTGTACAGGAAAAGTTCATGGCAGACAGCTTTCTGCTGGGTCATTATGTAGATGCTCAAAAGCTTTCAATTTGGAGCATTTTTTGTTTTGTTTTGGATTATGGATTACGAGTGCTCCATTCATAGCAGAGTTCTGTGAGTGACATCCACAGCTCTGCGTCCCTTACCTGACTGGGCATTCTCTGTGGTTGCCTGCCTGGCTTATTTCTGCTTATTCCTGTTCCTTTCATTTAGGGCTACCCAATCTTAAAGGGTTTTTAATAGCTCTGAAAATATAATTTATACAAAATCTCCAGCCTCAGCCCCATGCC
>LR750440.1:486008-503620 GCA_902729485.2 Mus minutoides | reverse complement strand
CCTTATTTATAATAGCCAGAAGCTGGAAAGAACCCAGATGTCCCTCAACAGAGGAATGGATACAGAAAATATGGTACATTTACACAATGGAGTACTATTCTGCTATTAAAAAAATGAATTTATGAAATTCTTGGGCAAATGGATGAATCTGGAGGACATAATCCTTAGTGAGGTAACCCAATCACAAAAGAAGTCATTGTATATGTGCTCACTGATAAATGGATATTAGCCCAGATACTTAGAACACCGGCCTGCCTTTCTTATGCACAGCTACAGGATGTCAGCAACTTTATTCAACCAACAGGTTTTTGTTGTTGTTGTTTTGTTTTGTTTTGTTTTGTTTTTTTGATTTTTAAAAATTTTTTATTAGATATTTTCTTCATTTACATTTCAAATGCTATCCCAAAAGTCCCCTATACCCTCCCCCTACCTTGCTCCCCTACCCACCCACTCCCACTTCTTGGCCCTGGTATTCCCCTGTACTGGGGCATATAAAGTTTGCTAGACCAAGGGGCCTTTCTTCCCAATAATGGCCAACTAGGCAATCTTCTAATACATATGCAGCTAGAGACATGAGCTCTGGGTGTTCTGATTAGTTCATATTGTTGTTCCACCTATAGGGTTGCAGACCCCTTCAGCTCTTGGGTACTCTCTCTAGCTCCTACCCTGGGGACCCTGTGTTCCATCCTAGAGATGATTGTGAGCATCCACTTCTGTGGAGCAAGGTTACATAGCATCATTTAGTGTATGTGAGGATCTTTTTGTCCATGGAGGCAACCAGACCACAGAGGCCAGTATTTAGCATTACAATGCAAAGCAATAGACCACGCTTCAACATTTATGAACTTTATACAAAGTTTGCTTTTCTCTGATGCGCTCACTCAATATATTTTAACATCCACTACTCTTTCATGTCTGTAATCTTTTCCATATTATTTGAAGAAACACAATATTGGATGTATCCCTGTCTAACTTTTCATTATATAGTATTTGAGTTCTTCTCGTTTGAAGTTATTTAAAATAAAGTTTCTGTAAGCCTCTATATTTGTGGGAACATGTTTTTCATTTCTTTTGAGTAAATAAATGGATTAGAGCATCACTGTCCATCATAAAGTGAATGTATTTCTATTAAAAACTGCCCAGCCATTTTTCAAACTAACATTAACATCCTATTACTAAAGTAACAATGCTTTCGATTTCTATTTTTCCACCTTTGAATATTTCCACAGCTTTAATTTGGGGCATTCTATTGAATCTGTGGCTTACTATGTATTAGTTTGAATCCCCATGATCTTAATGAAATGAGTTCCTTGGCCATGTAGAGCTCTTCTTTTATGAAATATGTTGTCAAACACTTCATTCCCTTTAATTTGGCCAAATGGTACAAATTCTCTATCTTGTGAGTAAATTTTATATATGTAATACATACGTTGTAGCTTTTCCCAGTTTTCACCTTCTGTTCTTGTTTTTTAATGTTGTTGTTACAGTGAAAAGTACTTGAGCTGTAAGACAGAACTGTGCCATGGTGTGGACTTGGCTTGACCCTCACAACTCACACTGCAGTGTTGTTACTGATACAGGGTGCTGATACAGAGACTTTAAGAGGATTAATGTCCAGAGACAGGATTCATTCTTGTGGAAGCAGGTTGCTTCTCAAAAGTGTGAGCTATTATAAAACAAGTCAAGGCTCAGGCTATAGTGCAGCAGTCATACATTTGGTGACTGTATGTCAATTCCTGATTCTGTTTCTAACACCATAAAAAGTAACAATGCTTTCGATTTCTATTTTTCCACCTTTGAATATTTCCACAGCTTTAATTTGGGGCATTCTATTGAATCTGTGGCTTACTATGTATTAGTTTGAATCCCCATGATCTTAATGAAATGAGTTCCTTGGCCATGTAGAGCTCTTCTTTTATGAAATATGTTGTCAAACACTTCATTCCCTTTAATTTGGCCAAATGGTACAAATTCTCTATCTTGTGAGTAAATTTTATATATGTAATACATACGTTGTAGCTTTTCCCAGTTTTCACCTTCTGTCACTTCAGTGAGTGATTAGTGAGTTACTTCCTTTACCTCTCAACTCTTCTACAAATATACCTTCACTCTGATTTTCCTCTCAAAGGCTTAACAAGATCCCAACATCCTATGAGTTCCACGAAAACATTTTTTTAAATATTACTCAATTCAATGTTCAGTTAGAGCTACATAAAATGGATTTTAAAATGTAGAATATTGTGGGTTTGTCCTTTTATAGGTGGAATTTTTCATGTCCTAACTTGAAACCTTTTCTGATCTAAAATATACACAGATAGTCTCAATGATTTTTTTTTCTACCTGTCTGTTCTCAAAGTTCTATGACTGTACCATTTACATTTAGACATGATTCATTTGAGTTCATCTCTGTATGTATTAGGGAAAAAATGGATACTCTTAATTTTAAAAATGTTTTCCTAATTACTTAGGATAGTTTGTTGAACACAGATTATGCCCTTAGTATAAATCAGTTGACTATGTACACATTATGAATCTAATCTAACAGCCAACATTCTTTACTCATGAGTACTTTGCATATATATGCATATTCTGTTTTATATAAGTCAAAAATATTTCTTACTCACAGCATCAAAATTCCAAAAAAAAAAAAAAAATCACAACCAAATGTTTTGCAAAGTCCAGAGTTTGAGTGAAGGTTCAGCAGTTAAGACCACAGGCTGCTTTTCTGAGGACCCCGTTCAGTCTCCAACCCAAAGTCACATGACTTAAAATTGCCTATAACAAACTCCAGCCCCAAGGGGTCCAGTGACTTCTGGCTTCAGCTGACACTGCACACATGTGAGCACACACGCACGCGCGCACACACACACACACACACACACACACACACACACACACACACACGCAAATAATGACAAAGAATATAAATCAAATCTTTAAAATTTTTTTAAAAGTTCACAGCCAGAAACAAAATACCAGGCAGGAAAGAAACAGGAACATATGCTCTTAGAGAAAAATAAATCTACAGAAACGAAGCCAGAGATACCTAATTTAATTATTTTAAATGTTAGATAGGTAATATGAATGTACTCCTGATGCCCAAGTAAGTAGAGGATAAATAAGCATCTCTAACTGATTAATGAGAGATACAAACAAAAAAAGAACCAATGCACAACTAGAGAAGAAAATATAATTTAATTAATGATAAACTGCACAGGTCTAACAGTTGAAAACCCACCTACACTGAGGAACACAGATATGAAACCAATGCTGAAATCTGGACAGGTCATGTGACCTTGTCACTACAGGATCAATGGGAGGCTGGACAGACAGACAGGTGTGAGGAAGGAAATGACATCTGATGAGTTACCAAGTCATACAGGGAATAATGGAAATAAGCCCCAGCCAACAGAGAATACGAATGGCCCTGTGCTGCCCAGTTTGCTAACCTGTCTCAGCTGGAGTTACCTGAGAAGAGGTAACCTCCTTTGAGGAAATTCCCCCATCAGATTCTGGGGCAGTTTATTTATTTTTTGGTTGTTGTGGGAGGGCTGAAGCCATTGTGGCATGCCAGCTTGGGCAGATGGTACCAAATTATATAAGAAATTTGGCTGAGCAAGACAAAGTAGGCTGCACTCCTCCAAGGCTTCTACATGAGTTCCTGCCCTGCTTTGGCTTTCTGCAGTGATGGATCATAATTGGGATGTGTAAGCCAAATAAATCCTTTCTTCCTCCTGGAGGTGCTTTTGGCCCTGGTCTTGATCACACAATAGGAAGAAAATTAATCTAGACACTGAGGTCAAATTGCCAAAGACCAACCAAATGGACGCATGGGTAGAAAAATCAACCTACCAACCAAAGAAACAAACAATGAAAACAACAGAAGAATTATTGCCAGAAACCAGAAGCCTAACAACCAGGGGAAACGTTTAAAACACAGGAAGAGAATGCTTTCCAAAAGAGAAATTCAAGCACTTTGAAAATTTTGTTTTATAAAGTATTTTGAAATTATATTTAAAATATATTTCAGTAATGAAGCTTTTTAAAAGGGATGTCTTTAGGCTTTAAATTTTCAAGATTATTTCATCTTTATGAGTGCTGCAGTAGAAGATATATCAGAGGGAGCTGATCCCAAACTGGAAAATGAATGAGAGTCTAATTTAAAGCCATGTGTATGAACAGAGAATGCCCTCCCCAGTGTATAAATCTGGAATAAATATGAACCATAAGTTTTCCTCATTTCTTCTCTTGGAAAGCTGATTCAGCAATATGTCACTTGAGATCCTGGTATGACCTCCATTTCTTTCCCCACAGCCTGTCAGTTGGCTGCCTGAAGTCTACACGACAGAACATTGGCTTCTTTCAAAAGCCTGGGAGGAAGCAGCCAGACCTGACATAGCTGTGTCCAAATGGATGCAGAACTTGCCTCACACCCTAGTTCCTGTGTGCGACTCACTAGGCCCACAGTTCAGGTGAGAAGAATCATTGGCAGAAGGAAATGGGAAATAATTTATGTGTGCATTTATGTACATGACTTTTATTTTTAATTATTTGCAGGTATATTCATATGTAAAATTCTATAAATTTGTATTTTCTTGTAAGAATTTGCATGTAGCCATGGAAAATCTGGAGGCATTGGCATTCATTTTCCATGGCTACATACAGGGATAGGCATGAAGAGACCTTCTGAAGAGCAAAACCAGATCAAAAGAATGGAAATATAAAGATGGTACCAAATTATGGTTTGTGCCTTTGAGTCCAGCTTGATCCAAAATCCATCTGTAATCCAAGATGCTCACTAAACCAGGCATTCCCCTTTATTTTGGTAAAGTTATTTTCCAATTTGCCTTTGAAAAAAGTTTTGAGGAACACAGCCTTTAAGATGAGAGTATGTTACTCACTTTTCAACAGTACAGGCAATTTACTGAATAGAAGACTAAACCATCCTGGAGCCCAGTTGGTGAGCTGGGGGAAGTATCTGGTTAGAAAATTTGATTACTTCCTGGGAATATTGCATCACTACCCTGAATCAGGAAACACAGTTCAAATGATGTGTGGTCTGGACTAACTGCCCAGAGAAAAGAAATAAAAAACAAAACAAAACCAAACCAAACAAAACACCTACCCACATAGCTAACCAGGCAAACAACCAAACAGAAGAGCCTGTTTTTTTGTTTGTTTTTGTTTGTTTTTTGTTTTTCTTTTTGGTTTTTTTGCTTTTTGTTTGTTTGTTTGTTTGTTTGTTTGTTTTCAAGACGGGGTTTCTCTGTATAGCCCTGGCTGTCCTAGAACTCACTTTGTAGACCAGGCTGACCTCGAACTCAGAAATCTGCCTGCCTCTGCCTCCCTAGTGCTGGGATTAAAGGCGTGCGCCACCACACCAGGCTCTGAGCCTAATGTTAAAAGGTTATGCACAAAAGGGTAGTGGTAAGAGTAAATGGTTATTGGTATAGGAAAATTACAAGGTTATTAAGTGTTGTTTAGATGTCATGTGAGAGTTTGTAGCTCACTGTATTAAACCAGTGCCTTTTATACCAACTTCTTGTAAAGAATATTTCAGCTTTATGCCAGAATGATCCTAGTGTAATTCAGCTGACTCAAAAGAAATCTAGTTTACTACCTAATACTTTAATTGAAGCATATAGTTA
Organism: Mus minutoides; assembly: GCA_902729485.2. Lineage (NCBI taxonomy): Eukaryota > Metazoa > Chordata > Mammalia > Rodentia > Muridae > Mus > Mus minutoides. Next base: position 497,972 of record LR750440.1, on the reverse strand, counting down.
TTTAACATCAGATAAATTAAAACTTTTTACAGTGGTATTATTGTTTTATACTTTACCTTTGGATTCTGTATGAATAAATATGTTGTGTATATAAGAATGCACATACACATTTGTGTGTTAGTGTATGTGATATATATATATATATATATATATATATATATATATATATATATATATATATAATAGTATATTTTGTGTGAGGAGAAAATTTTACTATTTATTTCATTTATTTATTTTATATATATGGGGGTTGTGCTTGCATATATGTCAGAACACCACATGTATGTCTATTGCCAATAAGGCAGTGAATCAAGAGGGGCTGGAGCTACAGATGTGATCCACTAAATGGGTACAGGTAATAGAACTGAGGTCATCACCAAGAGCAGCCTAAGCTCTAAACCCAAATTTTCGAGCCTGCCCTGATGAGAATATTTTAAATAAATAATGTACATATCAGCATCATTACTCATTCAGTGTTCTAATTAGAAATTCAGATGCAGACACTGATGTTAACGGCTGATAGTTGATGGTTAGGGCAAAGGGAAACCCATGCTGTTCCACAGGGGCAAAAACATAACTTTTCCTCTATTGGATTTTGCTAAAGTCACATAAAAATTATCCAAATCAATGATGAATAATTAAATATGAAATAATTCACATTTCAATATTAGATATGATATTTTGACAGTTGGGAAACAGCTGATTTGCTGTTTGGCACGTATCCATTTCATATTGACAAAGTCTGTGCCACAGAATCATCCGCATGTCTCTGTACATAACTAGACACTGTAGGCATGCTGTAATATATAAAATTAGACTTCCAAGAGGGGACTTGGTGCTGCACTGTCATTAGCTGTGAACTTTTCTGTCAAATGAAGAACAAATATTTTCAAATAGCAATAGGATGGATTGGATTTGCTTGGCAGTTTCGACTGTTCTGTTCATATGCTCTAATTATTCTGTAATCATCTAGACTATGGGCCATTCTTTGGATATTGTATCCAAAGACGTTAGAAGGTTTACCTTAGCTACAAGTGTGGATTTCTCATTTCATAAATATTATCTAGAAAAAAAATTTAAATGACGGAGAAAAAGAATACCAGTTTTCTGAGCTTGAAAAGGGCACATCCCGCAGAGAAGCACTGGGTGTGAGCATGGTGAAAACTGACTTGCTTTCGCAGCACTTAGGAATATTTCAGATCCCTCTGCTGAGTTTTCACAGCACGAGCGTCCACGCTCTCAGCTGCATGCTGGGAGCGCACCTGGCAGAAAGAGGAAGCTCCTGCAGCAGATGATCAGCTACACTGCTCTTGGCACTTTCTCTGTGGGGAAGCTGTGCTCATTTTGAGCTCAGCTGTGGATGAAAAGACAAACCAACAACCTGTGTGAAGTCAACATACACAGAATCACCCTGGTGGATCAATGATGGAGAAACCACTCAAAAGGCATCATGCCAGCCAGGACACTAACTGATATTGATTCTCCAACCTTTTTCTCTAATGAAGCATTTTTGCTCCTTGCATAAGTAACTGGCATCTTTAATTTCATCTCTATTCACACAATTCTATGAGATTGGTTATTAGGCTAACTCTAGTTTCTCACAATGATTTTATTTTTGCATGTAATGATAATTATTATTTCCCTGACAAATAATGACCCGTAGATATTATTGTTGATGTTGCTAATATCATTATTATTTTCTCAATTAATTGATAGTATCAAAGAACCTTCTCACATGTCCTAGCATAACCAAGAGAGTTCATCTCATTACTGCACTCAATTTTCACATTATTGGATTGTTTTATTAAACCTAAATTATCCCCCCTTACATTCATTTCCTCAGTTTATTGGAAATGTGCAAGAGATGGTAGCTTTTCTGCATAACGACATTAAGAATGAAAGTTTGAGTGGAATTCAGGAGGAGCTGGAGGTGGAAATGAGGAGTGAGTGAATCTAAACAACATAAATTATAAAAACATGTGAAATTCTCAAGGAATATAGAGATGACCATCATATATCAAAACAAAATATAATTTATTTAAGAAACATATAAGGCATAATTATAAGTTCTTTAACAGCACTAATTTATTCAACCCTATCAACAATCCCTTATGAAAAGTTGTATTTTTGTGAAATTTTTCACATATATGTGTGTCATGTGTATGTGTATATGTGTGTGTGTGTATATATATAAATTTGGGGCTGATAAAATAGCTCAGCAGATAATGATGCTTGCCCCCAAGCCCAGTGACCTAAATTCAATCCCAGGAATCATGTGGTAGAAGAAAATAACAAACTCCTGAAGACTGCCTTCTGACTTGCAGAAATGCAGAAACACTTGTGCATGCATACACACACACACACACACACACACACACACACACACACACATCAATCACATGCACAAAATAAATGAATGTGATAGCACTTTTCTGAAAAGAATGAAAATTCTAGGGAGTCACTTACATATGTGTGTGGCATCTTAACCCTTGAAGGCAGAAGGCAGGGAGAACCTCCTTGCTTCTCTCTTCAAGTCAGTATTCAAACAACTTTTAAAAATTAGCAATCATTAAGTTATACTCTGAAGTATCAGTAATCTTTTTTTATTTGATAGGACATTATAGTGAGTATATTAGCGTAAATTAATTACACTAACCCCTCGGGTTCTTAATTAGTTATTTGCCTAATGACTTAGTGGTTCTCCCTTGCACAAAACAAGTGCAGAGTCCAGAGCACTGAGTCAGCAGGTAAAGGAGCTTGCTGTGCTGTCACTGCCTGGTGGCACACGCCTTTAATCCCAGCACTCGGGAGGCAGAGGCAGGCGGATTTCTGAGTTCGAGGCCAGCCTGGTCTACAAAGTGAGTTCCAGGACAGCCAGGGCTATACAGAGAAACCCTGTCTCGAAAAACAAACAAACAAACAAACAAAAAACAAAAACAAGAACCATCATTAAAAATAGGATTTGAAAAAATTAAAGTAACACACTTTGATGTGACTTTATTCTATAATAAAAAATCTCTTACAGCAACTTCCAGGGTGGAATATTGCATTTCAAAAAACCAAAATCTGTTAGTCCATAGTATTTGGCTACGTGATGAAATCTTTTTTTATCCCCCTGGAAGTAAGTGCTTCAGTTTGGCATCAATACCTCCATATTTTTTGTTATTTTACTACTAATATTTTCCTACCACTAATATCTTTGTACACTCCCTCCCAAAGTTACCAGATTGCTAGCATATTTATTTTAATACACAAAGTTAATAAATATAATCACAGATAATGTAAGAAATTTGTAATTTGTAAGAAATTTGTAATTTGCTCCAGTCTGGTGACACTCTCAGGATTTGTTATCTTTAGTTTCTATCTCAATTTTAATGTGTGTCCCACACAATATTGCAGTTCCAAAAGGACAATGAACTGATGCATTCCGATTTAACATTTAACCAAAATTCTCAAACTTTGGATTATTTGCTGTTCTATATCCATAAATTTTTCTTTGCCAATTATCAAATATTTGTTGTAGGTTTTAAATACATAAAGATCACAAAACATCACTTTAAACTATTTTACACCTGTAGGTTTTTTAATCTGTCTTGGAAAAACTACTTTTGAAACTTTTTTATTTAGTCTCAGCACATGAATATTTCATTTATGAATATTTTCATGTTTATATGTGTAAATAATGTCTTTCTGAAGGCAAAGAAAAATGTCTTGCCTCAGGCGTTTCCTTCCTAGTATGTTTCACTCCAGCTAACTTTTAAAAATGTTGTAAACAATTACATGAAAACTTGTGGCTCTTTATAGATATGTGAAATTTATAAATGTGAAACACCCATTAATAATAATAATAATAATAATAACATCTAGTCAAAAGCTAATGTGAAAAAATTATGAACTTACAGTGTTTCTTAAAGGAAATGATAACATTTGGGGATTTGTTGATTAGTGATCAAATACTACACATAAAATATTCATGGAAACAGTATGCTCACAAAATTGCTATTAGGCCAGGAAGATAGCTAACTGGTTAAGGTACAGGAGACCCCAGTTTTGTTTTGAGCACCCTCACAGGACAGATCGTGTCTTATAATCTTAACTCTGGGGGATCAATGCCTCTGTTGGACTCTGTGGGAACATGAACTCATATGCACACACAAACATATATAATATTAAAAAATCATTTAGATATTCATTTTTATCATTTTAAAAATTCTGCATTTGTGTATGTGTCAGGGTTGTGTGTGCATGCCAGTACAGATGCCTGCAAAAGTCAGAGGTGTCTGATCCTCTGGAGCTGAAGCGCACGTGATTGTCAGTACCCAGTGTGTTCTAACAATAGTCCAGGCCCTCTGCAAAGGCAGTGTGTGTCCCTAACCCCTGTGACATCTCTCAAGTCTCTAAAGTTGATTCTTGAAAATAATTTCATACTTTAATGAAGGGAATTTTGAAATCTTTAGTGTATTTCTACATATAATCATTCATATATGCATATGTGCCCATTTGTTTATCTTCATTGTTAAGACATTAGTACATATGAGGGTAGACTCAAAAAGTTTACATTTTGAAAAGAAGGAAGATAACCCTTGTTTTTGAAGCAAATTTAATTTTAAAATTGAGCTCCATTATTCACAGTTTATATATGATTCTGTAGTTTTCCATTTACATAAGCATTGATTAAAAATTTGATTTTAAAATAACATAAGATTAATATTTTGTTATTAGTGTACCAGATTTTCATTTGACTTATAATGATTGTAATAGTCTTTAATATCTTGAAGGTTTGAATAATGTAAATTTGATGACTGTATTTCTAGTAAATTGTTATATATTTAAAAATAAAATATTAAGAAGATGAGGAAATAAACATATAGAAACAGTGATGACATGTATAAGGGACAGTCTCTGTGAGACTTGGAAGCAATACTCCATGCATATGAGTGACCCACCCTCTGCCCTTGCAACCTACCCCCCAAAAAGAAAATAAAACGACAAAACAAAACAAACAGCATAGGAAACACCTTGCCATTAAAGCTGTCATGTGTCTCAGTGTGCCCCCTAGTATACCCCTTTGGTCCACACATCTTTGCCTGCAAATGTTCATTGCAATGAGTCACTGGTCTGGTTCAAGGCCTCTGGTTTCTACTACACTATCAATACTAGATTCTCACTGGGACTCCTCTTGACTATCCTGTTGCAACCATTTTCTAACTATTAAATTGCTTTAGTATTTACAGGTGTTATTTCTAATTGCACACACTTATAATTTATCACAACAATTGAGTTAATTTTCTTAATTTTGCAAACACACAAAATTTGTATCAAATTAGAATATTGATCTTTACACATACTATTTTTACTTCAAATAATATAAATATTAACCATTACATAATAGATAGTACTATATATAGTATGTTTCGCATGTGTATTTCGCGTGTAGCTTGCTGTGCATAAATCATTGCAGAAAACAGGTTTTGAAAGTGTATTAAATAATATCACCTAACATATGAATAAAATTTCACTGGGGCTGTATTCAAACCACAAAAACACTTGAAAGTTAACATCATATTTTTAGCTAGCAATGGAAATTTTTCCAGATGGGAAAATGTGAAGGACAAAAATAGGCAAATTAAATTTAGAACTGTAATGGATTAATTTCTTTTCGGTTATCCTTCTGTTGTTTATATTCGTGCCAAATACATGAGCCAATAGTCTCAAAAAAGAAAGACAATAAACAAGAACAGAAAAGGGAGAATTCTAAAGTGTTTTCAGTGAACCTTATAAAATACAAAGTAAAAGAACCTGTGACCTCGGAAATCTTCACATTCTGTTTATCACATTAAAAGCCATTCCCACTTATCTGACATGCAACCTACATGGGATAATTACCGAAAACCATGAGCCTAGCCACTGTGCACCTATTCTTCACCTGAGACAACTCTATCATTGGAACATTGCAAAGGTGCCTAAGAAAAATAGATGTAATACTTTTTTTTTCCCTTCAAAGCAAATATAATCTTAGTGAAACAAGATCTAGGAATCCACAGAGTATACTTCTCCTAAAGTTGAGTTAAGCTTTCTTCTTTCCAGATCTAATTTTGACTTTTATCAATGAATGTATTTTGTACAATGGTTCCAGGCAGGGAATGGGTCACACCAGTCACGAGCTTGGATCTGAAGGGGCCATACAGAGCTGACTTTAAATCCCCCCCCCCAGATGATTTAATGTTGCTTTGCAGGATTGTGGCTAACAAGGATCAGGAGTTCGAAAGCTTTATGTGGGAACTCTTCTACGTGGGTGAGATTAGCTTGAAAATCAAAGCACATGTGTCTGGATGGGATGTTCGGACATTTGGTTACTAAAACTTTTCTTTGGGTACTTTCAATATTTGTTCAACGAGGTTATTCAGTTCGTTGCTTCCCAAACTTGTTTCAAAACATGAGCCTCAGGCCTTTTAACTCATATCTTAACCATCAACCTCTTCATATATATTAACTGAGAGTACCGCTAGGCTCCATGAGAGAACCGTCAGCAGATGAGGGGAAGTCTGAGTAGCTCATAGATGGTTCAGAGTCCTCCTAGAATCCTAGACAGCATCCCAAACCTGAAATACTGCTCTTCAGATTTTAAATTTTTTTCCAATTTCCTTTCTTGTTTTTTTTTCTCTTCATTTTTTAATTAGATATTTTCTTTATGTACATTTCAAATGTTATTCCCTTTCCTAGATTCCCCTCTGAAAATCCTCTATCCCCTCCCTCTCCCCCTGCTCACCAACTCACCCACTTCCCCTTCCTGGTCCTGGTATTCCCCTATACTGGGGCATAGAGCCCTGACAGGACCAAGGTCCTCTCCTCCCACTGATGACCAACTAGGCCATCTTCTGCTATATATGTAGCTAGAACCATGAGTCCCACCATGTGTTTTCTTTGATTGATGGTTTAGTCCCAGGGAGCTCTGGGGGTAGTAGTTATTTCATATTGTTGTTCCTCTTATGGAGGTGCAAACCCCTTCAGCTCCTTGGGTACTTTCTCTGGCTTCTTCATTGGGGATCATGTGCTCTGTCCAATGGATGGCTGTGAGCATCCACTTCTGTATTTGTCAGGCACTGGCAGAACCTCTCAAGAGACAGCTATATCAGGCTCCTGTCAACAAGCTCTTGTTGGCATCCACAGTAGTGTCTGGCTTTAAGGGATGGATCCCCAGGTAGGGCAGTCTCTGGATAGTCATTCCTTCAGTCTCTGCTCCGAACTTTGTCTCTGTAACTTCTTCCATGGGTATTAACATCAGCTAAAATTATCTACAAAATCCATTACAGATTTTATGTCCTTACAAAAAATTATGATGTAAAATCTGGGGATTCAAAGCTACTTAATATTATAAACACTTCAAAAATAATATAAACATTATATCATAATGTAGAAACCTCTAACTTGTGGAAGAGCCAAGAATAAGAAACCTTTGAGTCCTTGGTCATATATGGAACATTTAGATGAACCCCACCAAGGCTTCGTGAATCTTGAAAACAGGGAAGAATGGATGAAAATAAGAGCCAGATGATGGGAAAGAGTACCATGAGACATTGTCATCTGGATATGGCATGGCTGTTTTACCCAGAAAATTACAGCATCAGTGGTACCTTGCATAAGACCTGTTCAAGACTAAATCTGTCAATAATCCAATAGATAGGGGATGAGAGGCTCAGAAGCCCCAATCCTCCCTGAGGAGCTACAGGAACTTATGGGCTGCTGGTGAAGGGGATCATGTGTCTTGGTAATATAGTTAATTCCCTTTGCTCTAGTAAACCTATGCAAGTGACTATGATTACACATAGCAAATCACAAAGAAGGATATAATGGAAGGAAGGGGGTCTGTTCTAAAGAATAAACACTAATGTGGAATTATTTCCTCTTTAGATTTGTGTTCTTCCTTTAGAGATTTTAATAAGTGCTTTTACTTTTTTTTACTTTTTTTATTAGATATTTTTTAATTTACATTTTAAAAGTTATCCCCCTTCCCACCCCACCCCTGAATCTCTCTATCCCATCCCCCTCTCCCTGCTTCTATAAGGGTGTTACCCCACCCACCCACTCCCACCTCCCCACCCTGGCACTCCCCTACACTGGGTCATCGAGCTTTCACAGGACCAAGAGCCCTACTCCAATTGATGCCCAACAAGGCCATCCTCTGCTATATATGTGGATGGAGCCCTGGGTCCCTCCTTGTGTACTCTTTGGTTGGTGATTTAGTCCCTGGGAGCTCTGGGAGGTCTGGTTGGCTGATATTGTTGTGCCTATGGGGCTGCAAACACCTTCAGCTTCTTCAATCCTTTTCTAACTCCTCCATTGGGGAAACCCTTGCTCAGTCCAAGTACTTTTAATTTAATGAATATTTCTTGATGATCCCATCGAAATTTTAAGGATAATTGTCAAGCTTGGGAATTGACAAATTTCTTTTATGTGTAAATGACAGCATTTGGAACACTTCGGATGTTCTCGTTCATTGGCTCTTGTTACTGCCCTGGACCTGGTGATCCCTTTCAGCCTGCTCTGTTTCTGCTGAGGTGATGCTCTGTGCTTCTGAGATGCCAGGGCTGTCTTATTGGCAGTCATTTCATTTGCATGGCTTAGTTCTGCTTCAAATCCCAGCTTATATGATGATGAGTTGCTCACAATCCACTGTTTTGATTAGCAATGGGTTTATTTAGCTGTAAATCTATCTACCAAATTTGTCCTTTTATGTGTGAATTTCTAAGAGCAAGTGCTCTTTAGTAGCAACTTTTAGAAAAAGAATTTTATAGAATTATAAAGATGGAAAAGAAAAAGAAAAAAAAAAAAAGAAAGAAAAGACCACCCACTGCATCAAAGGCTACCAGTGCAGTGGGGATTATATACTGGTTGAAACTAGATGGGGTCCTAGAGCCAAAAGAAGTGGACACAAACCCTCATTCTAACCCAGAAGCTAGTTCCAATTGGCAGCCACTTATAAATGAAAATTTCATTTTTCCCAGTGGAGTCTCACTGGGGAAAGAAGCTACTCTTGAGAACAGGCCACATGCCTAGCAGGAGATGGCCAACAGACAACAAACTCAGAAGCATCCTTGTAGAACCCTTGACCTGTTAGGGACTGTTTGTTTCCCGTTTTCTTTTCTTTCTTTTACTTTTTCTTTCTTTATTTTTTTAAGTTTTTTCTTCTTTAGTTTTATGTTTGTACAGGAGTCCTGAGTGTGCAAACAAGTGAGTCTCTGCACCTACGTCTGCTTCCTGTGACTTTTCTTTTGTTAGTTTTATTTAATACCGAGGTGTTTTTTTTTTCCTTTTCTCTTGTTATATTTTATCTTATTTTGTTATTATCCTTTAGATATCTGTTTTCTAATGAAAGACAGAAGGTGAGGAGGGTGGATCCAGATGGGAAAGAAAGACGGGGAGGAACTGCAAGGAGCGGTGGATGGGAAAATTAATCAGGAAATCTTGTATGAAAAACAAAATCTATTTACAAGAAGAGAAAAAAATTAAGGAAAAAGTATTCTGAAGATGAGATGACAAATGGAACGTTATAACACAAGTATCCATGATTTCTCTTGAGGATAGTGTAAAAATGAAAACTATTCTTTCTCATGTTTTTGTGGTCACAATAAATATATGTGCAAAAAGAATTTTTACCACAGATGCTGAAACTTCTCTACTTACTGTCAGGCCTTGTAGAACAAAGTTTTTGCTGTCACAGGCTTTACTTGTTTGTTTGTTGCCTGTAATCAGTTCTAAAGAGATATTGTGTCTTTCAATCTATCAAATAGACCCCCCAAATGGGAATTTCCTCAGGTATCTCATGCTGATAGACAGAAAAGGATCCAGCCAGAGAGACTATTTATGCCCCCTGAAGGAGTTTTCCAGTAATTGTCAAACCAATTTCTTGTAAACTTCAACCCTATCCAATAGAAATATAACAATGGTTTCTTTAATTTTTATGCACCCTGAGAGAATTAAAGGATATGAGATTTAGGTAGGCCTTTGCACACACTCTAGTCATTAATGAAGGCATTGATTTCTATTGACCACTAAGTTAATTTTGAATTGTATACTTATAAATTTTGGTGTTATCTTGAAATTTTGAATAACTGTGAGTATTGAATGTATAAAAAGATGTTAGAATCCTGGGCTATGGGAGATTCCTAGCTCAGTCTATAAAGTGCTTGCCATATAAGCATGAAAACTGAAGTTCAATCACACAGAAACACTTTAAGAAGGTCTAGAGAGTGTTTGACAAACCTGAGTATACAGTTGTACTCACAAACACACACATGCACACATGTGCATGCATAAACATTCACATGCACACGCACACGTACACACACACACACACAAACACACACGCACCACGGAGATTAAATTAATTTGAATATTGCTTTCCTCCTATGCTGCTTGAAGCAAGTGCTTCAGCACTTTTCCAGAACATATTTGAATTTCTTGTGAGTTTTACTGAAAAGTAGCAAGCTTATGACAAAGCTGATAGAGCTGTAATGTCTGCAAAAGGTAAACTAACAATTTCTTTGACTATATAAATCATATGTGACCTTGAAAACATCCATTGCTTTAAATTAATGTTCACACTCCTGTCATAAAATTACAGTGGAAAAAATATATATCCTGAAGAAACTACATAAATTCAGTTTGTGAATCATGATCTTACAATGTATGAAAAATAATATAAAATTGCTGATATTATTCATATATTTATAAAATCTTGAAATTCAAAATATAAATACACAAAAATCAATAACTAATGAATGTTTGTTTCTGTTCATTTAAGTAATGGAAAAAACTTAGATCTTCATGATGTCATTTGAGAGCTGTTTGTCTCAGTTTACAGAAGTGAACTTTTGTTCTCTAGTTAACAATTTTTCCCTGGCCTTCTAGGTACTCTGCCATTTGTATTTTGATGTATTGTATTAATAATTTGTGATTTATGTTTTTGTTTAACTAGGCATTGTTAAAGGTGACCTTTTGATTTGATTGTTTAGCTGGCTTTGGTGCTAATAAGAGAAAGAATTTGAAATCTAATGAACCATGCACATGGAATGATGACGGATGGCTTACTTGGGATTCTCCAGGCACAACACTGCCAAGCCTACTGAGGAGTCTTGGAACCTAACTAATTTTAAGGAGAAGGTTTATTGATTACACAGAGATACTGAACATTTTAATCATTTTTATAGCCTTCTTCTGCCTGAGGCACCAAAATCCATTAAACAAAGATTATAAACTTTGTTTTAAACGGGATTCTAAATTCTTTCTTGATGTTCAGTCAACAAAATCTCTGTAAGATGTAGCAGATGCACTAAGGCATATTAAAATCCACATGTTTAATTTTAATTGCTCATATGCCTGACCCTCTGTGGGGCAGCTGTTCATGAAGCTAAATTACTTGTTTCCCAGAATTCAGCTTACATCTAGATCATTCCTTTTTCTGCAACCACCAACATGTTATAATTTTTGGATTTCTCTTAATTTCTTCTTCACATACTTAAAGTATGGCGTAATTTTGTTATGCTCTGCTCTTCGTCTGTTCATTTTTATGGAGTGAATATTGTGTTGGATGTTAAATTGGATAACCACATACAAGAATGTAGATGAACATATGTTTTACATAGTACAATTCAACAAACTATTAATAGTTTAATAGATTTCTAAATATATCGAAGCAAAATATTTAATATGCTTTCTAGAATGACATTTTCTTAAAGTGTAACTTATGCAGTTGATCTATAGCAAAGATATGCTGGAGATATGTACTTTTTAAACTATTAAAGATTCTGAACAAAGTCCTTATTTTTTATTAGAGGAAAAAATGTGGAACTTGACTTATTTAAGTATAGAATATTTTTCCAATATGAAAACCTGAGTTCAAAACCCAGATTTTTTGCTAAGTAATTATGCAACTAAAATATTAGTTAGTTTCCTTGAGTATTT